>VYZT01034636.1:291190-352960 GCA_013400735.1 Pomatostomus ruficeps | reverse complement strand
CCATCTCTCTCTCCCTCTGGGATGAAGGCGACAGGGAAGGACACTGATTTTTTTCCCCTCTTTGCTAGGAATAGAACTTGGAAATGATACAGGGATATACCTGACTTTGGTGTAGCCGTATGCCCAGCTCTTTTCTGAGCACTTTTGTTCGCTCAGAGCCTGGGAATCCCTCCTGAGGAAGACGGCCGGGGGGGCGGGGCATGGCTCTGATTTCCTCCCCCCCCCGCGGCTGCCCAAGCAACTCTCCGATGGCAGCTCCCCATCCTGTCTCGGGGCAGGTGCTCCTTCGAAACCCTGAGAACTTGCGAGGGTCCTGCCGTGCAGGGGAACACAACAAAAGTTTTGGTTTGGAAGGTGAAGAGCAAAAGAGGAGAAAACATCCAAAGAAGTAGGAATGGGAGGAAAGAGGAGCGCTCTTGGCTGGGTGGGAAGGGGTCCTGGTGACCGGGATTGCTGGGCATCAGCAGCTCCTGCTCGCCGGGTCCCGAAGGCGCAGAGTGGGGAGCAGCGGGTGAGAGTGGCAGAGTGCACAGTGCCTTCAGAAGCTGCACCTGTGGCAGCATAGGGCATCTTCTGTGGCAATAGCGGGCTCACAGCAGAAGACTGTGAGTGAGATGCCTTTTTTTTTCAAACTACAGATTAAACTTTGTGTGGGGTTTGAGCCTCCTGGCTGGGGCTGGGATGGTCGTGCAGGTGCAGATGTGACTAGAGGAGGTCTGATGTCTCTGGCAGAAACCTTGTGCATGCAAATCTTACTGGGAAATGGCATGTGAATTAAGAGTGGTGCATGCTGCCGTGGTTTTATTAGACCAGTAGATGAGTAATATTATTGTTTAAGAGGTATCTGTGACCAAAGTGCTTTGCCAGTGTAATATATTTCTGTCCTGGTGAAGCCTTTCTAATGTATATGTATGAACTTCAGCTTGTATGAACTCAGCAGCTCTTTGGAACAGAATTGCAAATTGATCTCAGGATCAGGGAAAGCAAGGTACTGGCCAGCAATTGGGAAGACTATATATGCTAAGAATTGTCTAGTCCTTGTTTTACTTTGCACCTGTATGTGTGTTTATCCCCTCAGGCTTCTGCAGAAAGCAATGGCCAAGAGCTCTACTATGTTAGTCTTCTCTCCTTGTATACATGAGAAACTCAGTGCCAGAAAGTGTGGATAGGTGTGTATAGCTCAGGAATCAGCCCAAAGACTTTGTGATTACTCACCTTTGTAAAATGACATTTTTCCTGCCTGTCCACCCCAAGAGTTCACCTGTCAGAGTTTCGTCACACAGGACATTTCCTGCTGTCAGTGTTTGAAAGTAGCATGCTCCTTCCAGTTGCTTTCTCTCAAAGTACCACTTGTTTTTTTCCTTTTTACTCTAGTTACAATCAGCAAATTCTAGACAGTGCCTGTAAAATGAATAATACATTATATGAAACAGCCCAAGTTTTAGTGTCGCATTTGGGTTCTTTCTGGTTGTAGGGAGAAAGTTTTATTGTGTTTTTATTAAAAGTCAAAAAAAGCCAGCATTAAATATAGTAAAGTTACTGGCTTCTTTTTGCATTTTCAAACCAGTTTCAGACTGCTCCAGGCTGGAATGAGAACACAGCAGGTTTTGCTCATCCTCATAAAAGACAAAGATTTTAATGCCAGGCATGACATCACTGTATTTGCATGTGCGACATCTTCAGGTTTTATTCCTTTTTGCTTTGCCCTAACTTGGATGATCTTCAGAAATACTATTTGGAGACTCTTCTGGTTGGGATGTTTTGATCCATGTCTAAATTATTTTTCTTTGTGTCCACTTAAGGAATGGAAACATCAACTGAAAATAAATCAAAAGAGTATTTTAATTAGAATTTGTTGAGAAACATGCAGTGTCACAACTGAATTCCCTGAGATTTCAGCCTGGTTGTCAGGTAAAGCTGCATTTACATTTTGCATGAGTGTAATTGTAGTTTGACTTTCTTTCAAATGTGAGGGTAATTCAGCATGTGTGTTCTTTCCCTAAAAGTTACCGCACATCTGCATGATGGTGTCTGTTCATACTGAAAGTAAGTAATAAACAAAAGTTGGCATTAAAATAATCTATAAAGGTTTTAACTTAAAGCCATTAAAATAATTGCTGCTCCTCTGTCAAGGTGTGTTTACACGTGTCACATCAGCTGGAACTAATATTTGTGGTTAGTTTACTTTATCAACCTTTCAAAAACAGATCTGAAGTTTACTGGATGTTGTGATACAGTTCAGTCCCAGGGTAGCAGTAAGTTACGTTTTTTTCTGAAAACCTGAAAGAGCTGTTGATTTCCAGAATGTTTCAACTACTTTTCATACATGGTAGTATTTGAGAGTTTGGTTTGTGAAGGTGTAGCAAAATGGAAATAAAATAAGTTGGGTGCTTGGAAGATGAAGGGAAGAGTGTACAATTCCTGCCTTGCATTCCAGAGACAGTTCAGAAATCACTAAGCCAGCCCTCTCCCCAAAACTGCCATGTCTTTGCAAGACAGAAGGGTTGTTTGGCTGGTTGTTTTGTTTTAAAAAATAAGCTCTTGCAGTTGTTGCACAAATGTTGTGAGCTTGAAAATGAGACTATGCATTTGGCAAGCTTTTCTCAGAGCCATGAGACCCCAAACCGGTTTCTAAAGTGAAAACTGATTTTTCCATAAGCTGAGCTTATGTAGAATGACCAGTATTGTGAGTCTGCTGGTGAAACTGAGGGAGAGGTGTGAAATGATTTTGTGTATTTAGCACTGCAGAAGGCTCAGATGACTGGGTTTTGTTAGTAAGCAGAGAGAACAACACAGGCAAGGAGAGGAGGTTTGAGAGTTGGCAACCAGGAGGGGACTTCAAAAAAGTCATCCTGGGAGATTCTGATAGGTGAGGAGATGGGTTGTGGTGCAACATCTCCCTGAATTCATGGATGAGACTGCGTGTGCCTGGCCTGCAGTGGGCAGTGCCCCGAGTGGGGCTGACGGTGGGAAGGCTCATGTCAGTGCCTGACAGAGGGGAGCATTTGCCATCTCACAGGGGCGGATGGGTTGGGAAGCAAATGGGGAAGAAGGTGATCTAGAACACCTGCACGGTTAGGAATCACACATCGGGAATGCAGGGGGTGAGATTGCAGCGAGTTTTGACAACCTTTTGGCAATTGGCTGGGGGCACGGGCTCATGCTGGGTGCTGAAAGCAGGGCGCAGACAGGGAATTCAGCTTTGCTCTGAGAACAAGCCTCCCCAACAACATCTGCAGTTCATATCTTCGCCAGGTTGTTGTCCAGCAGGGACCTGATCTAGCAAAGTGGAGCCTGCTCACCACTTGCCTGCATCTCATTAACTTTTACAGACTTACGGGGGGAATTTGCAGATCTCCATACCTCCCACCCACATAGACTACAGGTTAAACAGTATCGTGGTCCAGGCTTATGCTTGGATTCAGTTTCCATCTGCATGGTTCAAAAGCTCTGAAATCGTGTAGGTCTCTGTCTCTTGCTGCCTCTGTCTATGACTGCCCAGCCTGAGGGTTTGAAAGGGACCTTTAAAGGTTTTCCTTATGTCCAATCTAAACCTACACTCTTTCAGTTTAAAACCGTTGCTCCTTGTCCCATCACTCCAGGCTTTGGTAAAAAGTGAGAATGTGTATGTTTAATATCTTTTTAGGCAGGGTACCCAGAGCCTTGGAGCGCACAAGTGCTTTGATCTGGTCAGCATCGCACAAATACATCAAGAATTTACTCCTTGGGTGAATGTGCTGATTGTGGGTTTATCATCCCAGCCCTGTGTCTCAATACATAACATTGACAAAAATGTCCCTTTGCTGGTGTAACAGCCTTTTTCCTCATGGGTTGTGCCAGCACAGCTGCTTCAGTGACATTTCCTGCCCTGGGCTGATACAACCGCATGGTAAGCATCAGTGGTACAGACCTGACATGAAGTATGCCCATGCAGACATGCCTGCTGTCATGTGCTTGTTCAGCTCTTGATGTCTGTACATCAACCCTCCCCTCTGGGAAACCATTGTTACTGCTGGAGTTAAGCCCCCGTTAAGCACAGACCCTCCAGGTACAGGCACTGGAAACTCTGGATCACAGGAATGGACACATCTTGGCAAATGCAAATGGCTCTGTGCGAATCACGGAGTTTCCTCAAGACTGGTATTATCTGCCCATGGTGTATTTCAGTAAACTCATCCGCAGAAATTCATCTTCTTTCCTGGAAAAACGTTGCAAGATGAAAAGCAGTTACTTGCCTTGTGTTACTCCACTTGGCAAACCCTTAGCTTTGTCTCTCCACAGAAAGAGCCCTCTGCTTCTCCCCCTCCTTGCTTAAGTGACATGTAGAGATGTAAATCTCTAGTGTTAGCTTTTAACCTGTAGCATTTCAGTGCTGTGATTTACAGTGTGGTCCCAGTTGGCACTGATGGAGGGGACAATTAATTTCATGTGAGCAGTGGTTGGGGTGGGATGGGAATGTCTTGCACTGCGTTTCATGTCCTGTTAGAGGCCCAAAATACTGGGTTTTCCTTCCCTTTTTTCCCCCTCTTCTTCCTGCCCTGACCTTATTTCCTCTCTTAAATATCTTTAAAACTTGGAACCTCAAATTACCTGTTTATTTTGGCTTCTCTTTTGTAGTTAATTGTATGTTCCCACAATTCTCTATTAAATGTTAAAACTGCATATTTCACTCACTGGAGCTTAAAACAAACAAAAAAAACCCCAACCAACAAACAAATGGAAAGAGACTTTCTTACTTCTTTTGAGTCAGTGACCATAACTAAGGAAGCCTCAGATTCAGTGTTACTTAACCTCTTGTCCAGTTTGATGAGTGGAGGAAGAAGTCCTGTGAGCAAGACTGTATAAGGAAGAATGTAGTTTCTTTCTTTTTAAGCAGAATCTTGTAATTTGTGGTTTGTTTGGGTTTTTTTTAATACTACCCCAAAAAGCAGGTTCTGAGCTGCTGCTGAAGTCACCTTCAGAGGGATTTAATAAACTACCAGTATGTCTCAAGAACTCTGGCCCTTCCCTTGCCTCTGATGTGTGTGTTCCGTTTTCTCACTCCAAGTTTTGGACATCTATTTTTTACATTTCTCAACATAATTTCATGCTTATTAGTTTCAGTTACTTTATGTTGCATTTCACTTAGATAGCAGAAGTGGGAACATACTTGTTCTTTTTCTTAAATCTTACTAGCAAGATGAAAAACCAAGAGGATAGCGATTGCAAGAGGTTAAGTTTTGTAGGGTTTCAAAGTGTGCCGGGATGGTGGCTGAGAAGTGGTGCAGGGAGGTTTTTGCCTCTTCTCATGCCAGTGAAAGCCAGTACAAAGCAGACAACAGCAGCATCTCCAAGCTTTGCTGCCGGGCTGGCAGAGCACTGCTGATTCAATTTCACACAAAATGAAGGAAAGTCCTGATGGTTCTGGCCTCAAGTGTTTCTGGGGATATGCCTTCCCCACCCTTTTTCCTACCTCCCACCTCAAAAGCAAATATGTCTTGTTGTGGGGGTTTTTTTTAGCATCCTCTTGAGCACAAACTGTCAGGCACCACAGGGAGTTTTTCCTAGTCTTTTGTCTCTCCAGAAACTGATTTATTTAAATGATATGCTGGGAGCACACTGCTGTTAAAGGCTTTGGTGCTTGTTGTCTTCTGGGCTTTGGTGCAGCATTCTTGAAAATTGTGGAAGATGGGGTTATCCCAAAGAATCACAGTTTCCCCTGAAGCTGTTTTGTTTTTTTTTTTTTGCATTTTTCCAAAGAGATTCCCTTTCCTGGTCTTCTGTGAAGAGTGTTGTTTATTTCCATGTGATTGAAAGGCGAGGAAGTTGTTTGAGTCTTCAGCTCCCTCCCAGGGAGAGCACTTGGCTGCCTGGCTGGAAGTCCACATGACTGTCACTGCTCCCACCCATGGGACCAGTACACCAGTGCCCTCCTTTTGCTCAGCCAAAGGTAGTTACAGAGTCCTTTATTGCTCATGTATTTACTATCTGACATCCCCATGTCATCTCTTGCAGCCTGTCACCATTATGATGCTGTTTTTTCATTACCATCAAGTGATATTAAGTACCAGGAGTCATGACCTTTCAGTTGCAGATTTTTGGGATCTGTTCCTCATGTCTCAGGACTTTGCATCCTTTTTTTTTTTTTTTTGAGAGATAGTAGGCCTTTTACCTGTTTTTTAAGTTAAGGTACAGGTCTTCCCAGCCTGTGCTCGGGTACAAGCATCTTGCCAGGAAGATACCAGCTCCACTGTGTGACCATTTTGAGGGCTTGCTTTAGTTTTCTTTGAGAAGCCAGCTGGAAAAGCTGGCTGATGATGCCGAAAAAGCTTCACATGGTATTTTCAAACCAGGGAAAGTACCAGGGGTTGCTGCATGGAAGAGTTGGCAAATGCGTCAGTCCCCAGCACTCCCATGCCAGGCTGCCAAGGGCAGGGGCTGATGGCCACTGAGGATTTGCAGGATTTTGCCCAACTACCATGGGTAGGAAGTTTCCAGGTACAAATTGTGATGAATAAATTCAGAGTAAAGTGTTGCCTAAAGAAGTATTTACTTTCTTCTGCCTGTCTGGGATTCTTCAGCATAAGAGAGGAGTCCATGTGTGTTGTAAAACAATCGGAGTGACAAGAAAGAATTATGTGTTTGGAGGGAACAGTTTTCTAAACTACTTTTAAATTGGCATCTCTTTCTTTAGAGTTAGAGCATCCTCACAATTTTACTGTTGCTAAAATAGTTTTCACAGGATGCACCTCCTCTGTGTATCTATTGGCACCTTGTCTGTGTCTTTGGTGATGTCAGGGGTGTGAGGTGGTTTGGGAAATACTTCTCAAGGCAAACACAAGTTTCAAGATCCATGCTTAATCAGATGAAATAAAAAATCATAGCTCTCTGAAGGATTTTACTTTCAATCCTAAATATATGTGAAGTCCCGTAGGTTCTGATTGCTTGTCCTGTTATCCTGAATCTTAGCCTTATCAACCTTATTTTCATGTGTTCACCCTCTGTGTGGTGGTCCAGGAGAGCGTGTGAACACTTGGTTTGTGTCCAAGTCAGGAGAGGAGTGTCACAATATATTATTTATGCTGAAAAGCACTTGTGCATAGGAATGATCTTAGCTCCAGCCCCATCTCTTCTGCAGCAGCAAATCAGAGCACTGAGTTGGTGGATTTAAAGTTAATCTCCTGAAATCTGAACTCCCTTTTGCTTGCTCTGTTCTTGCTTCTTGGTGAGCAGTGAACGGTCTTGTTCTCACCATAAAGTGCTCAAGGGTGAGTGCTTTCAACCTCAGAGTCTGCCACCGTAGGGTGCAAGGGCTCAGCAGGCACCAGACACCCTTTGACAGCTGGCTTCAATTCCATGCTGAGCCCTCTGCAACTCTCCCACAAAAATTCTGGAGGACTTAAATATAGGGTTCTTCTAAATAAGAAAAAAGAAGTCCACAAATTTCTGTCTGCACCCTGTGCCCAGTTTAGGAGAAAAATCATTGCTGAGCACATAGTTTACTTTTTTAGTTCTTTGTGGTACCCTCTTCCTTCATGTCTTCACCTACCTGCCTGTTCCCACCCTGACATTTTTTTGGAGGGCTCCATCCGCATCCTAATGGGGAGCTTGCTGTGTCGGGGTGCTCGAAGGACAAGGAAAGCACCTTTCCGTCTGCAGGGAAAGCTCTATTGTGGTGCTTAATGGAGTGAGGGATCTGCTTTGAAATGTGCTATTGAATGGGAAGCACTCTGGGAAAAGTGTGCAAGGTACTTTGCAAGGAGATCCTGGGTATTTAACACAACCTGCATCCCAAAATTGATGGTGATGTAAATGGTATGCAGTACTGTATGGCAAAGGATTTGTGGCTGTTTGCAGGCTGCTTTACTTACAGATGGTAGCAGACAGCAAGAGGAATGGGAATTACCACCTGGGCTCTGCCACGCTTTTAGCTTTTAGATATGTTGTGTGGAGTGGTGTGAGATGTAGTTTGATGCATTTTGAATGGTGTATTTGCACAGGAAAGCTGAATTCATACCCGAGTTTCCTCTCTGTATTGATTTTTGCAGTCAAGGTTGGAATTTGATCGCATTTTTCAGTTATCTGCCTTGCACTCAAGGCATCCTTTCCTATTTGCCTCTCACTGGCACAAGCAGTAGGACAACTCACACTGGTTCATGTTTTCATCTAACATGCTTTAGTTATTTTATTTTTTAATCCACTTCTATTTTTTAATCTTATTCATCCCTTTGTAGATAGGGGTTTTATTTGTTCCTTCTCTCTTGACCTGACCCTTTTTCTGAGTCTCAGGGTGGAGGCTGCTACTGTATGTTACAAGGTCACTGTTTGGTTTGTGTATCTAGGCCCTGCTGTAGCATCTTCCAGAAGAGTTCCCATGATGAACTTCTGGCACAGATTGGCCGTGACATCCTTCTGCTCATATTCATGATTGCTGGTCTGCACAGCAGCGGAAAAGGACTGTGGTTTGCAACCCCTTCTTATTGGTCTTTGCAGCCTAGAGATACTCATTTTGGAACACTCTCCAACTTCCACTGTGGTTAGTTGGCTTGTTCGGGATTGCAGCTTGATTAATTTTTGGCTAGTGCATGAATGGCCCATGTCCCTTTGCTGTGTGGTAAAATCAGTAAAAAATAAGTTCTCAAAGGGTTGGAAATAGAAAATTTAACATGCACTTAACACTAAAAGTTTTGCAGTGTAGCTGGAGGAGAAGGTAAAATATCAACTTTTTTTTTCTTCTTTTTAAAATGAAACAGACAGCTAATAGGAACTTGATTAAGAAACATTTGCGGTTGGGGAGGGTTTTTTTGGGCATTAAAGTTTTTTTTCAGTTGTCCGCTATTTTAAAATATCTGTTCTTAAATTATGTAAAATAGATGGTGTGAGAGTAAGGAACAGCCCAGTGCACATGTGGATTTGGCAGGGTTCTTCCTATATGAAGTTTCATCCTTAATGTGATTTAAATTGCTCAGGGTATTAAAGCCTTTAAATCAATGTTTATAACAAGTTTAAGACATTCCCCACTCAAAATGTGAAGGAGTTTTACATGCTATGGGTTTTTAAAAGAGGCACTATAGATTCATTGCTATTTATGTACTTTATTATTAAGTCTGAGTAGTAATTTTTTTTCCAGAGCATGTTTGGCAAATTATAGTTTTTAATAAAATTACAGAATAAAATAATTACTTGAAATGGAACTTAATACATTTATTTTATGTCTTAGCACAGTAAGGATCTACTAAGGTCGCCTTTGATCTGCATTGAAAGCAGCAGGCAGAATCATGTTTGAAGGTGAGAAAAGTCAAGGATCAGTTTTGTTAAAAACGAGAGGATGATTATCCCAGGAGGTGCTGTAGGAAGCTCATTGCTTAGGTGAGAGTGGGGTGTTGATGGGGAAATTTTTGTCTCTTCGGTGAGAACCTGCAGATAGATTAGGCAAATCGTAGTTAATTATTTAACAAAGAGCCCGGTGCTGCAGTTGCCTTTGACTCCTGCACTACTAAAACATCTCTGGTTTGGAGGGTGGAATTAAGACTGTAACTTCGAGATTAAGCTTTTCTATTCCTTCTTCTCTTCCCTTTGAATGCACGGCTCTTGACTGCCAGTCCTGAATGGCTGGAACAGATGAACTTTTGCACTCTATGCTAAGGACACTTATATAAAAGGGAGATACTCAGAGTGCATCCAAACCCTGCACAATTTGCTGTTGAAGAAGGTGGGTCTGTGCTGTCCCTGTCCACCTGGGGGTCTTCAGCGAGCCTCTCTGCTACCAGTCCTTGCTTTTTGTGCAGAACCCTATTAGAAAACCACAGAAAAGTCTTAATTTGTGACAAACCAGACATGATGTGATCCAAAATCCAGAAGACTGATTATTCCTGTGGCCAGCAGGACCGACACAAACCGCTTTTAGTGTGTTTGATTTGTAGTGTTGAATTCCTTTGTGCACTGGGTCAGACTAACCACTCTCCAGAGCACAAGTGGTGGAGGTCTCTCCACACCCTATCTGTTTTCATTAGACCAGTAGGAAGTTACTGTACTGGGATTGATAGACCCATCTACACATGAATGTGGAGGCAGACAGAAAAAAACCTCACAAATCCTTTAGAAATCAGTGATACTGGCAGGGATAATGCCATAAGGTGACATATTTTCCTGTCTGCAAACATACAGCCGAGGGATGTCAGTTCAGATGTACGAAAGTGTAAGTACAGCAAAGATACCTTTTCACCAGAGTCCTCGCTGCATTTGAGGCTGAAATCACTGAAACTGTTCTTTGAAGTTGGCTGCCCAATTGTAATGTGAATTTGACTTTCAAAGTGCAGCTTTGAACAAACAGTTGGGACCTTTAAGGCTTCAACCCCCACTCTTTTTATTGGTATTTTTACATATGAATGGCTGTGGGATGCACACATGCCCTGGCACACAGGCATTGCATGGTCCCACCTGATTAAGTGTTTGGAACATTACTCCTGCATTTAAGACACAAGCCTTTTCAGTCCCACACACGTGCCCAGAGCATCAGGATGGTTGATTCAGACCACATCCAGCAGCCTCCATCCCTGCTGGGTGACAGCAGTGGGGCAGGGGGTTGTGTGTGGTTCCACTGGAAGTCCTGTGATCAGCTTTTGGGTCTTGCTGTGATTGGGAGAGTTTGATAGAAGGATCAAGCCATTCCTTTGCATTATCACATCGTAGTGAATGGGCAAACACTACTGTTCTCCTCTTGCCTTTACCTCTGAGATCACCAGCAGCTGCTTCATTAACTATTAATGGCCTGCTCATTAATGCTGTAAAAGGCTAGGACCAATCTTGCAAATTTTCTGGACTCTTCTCCTGAAATATTTATGACTTGCTCACTGTGCAAAAGGGCAAGAGCAACAGCAGAGAACATGCCTCCAAGTTTCATTGAGCTTTATTAAAGGGCTCATGAATATGAAGAAGCTGGCAGCTTCTTTCTGGTTTTGGCTTTCTGAGCTAGTGCTGCACATCTGGCTCAAGGCGTCTGGCGGGCTGGTGGTTTACTGAAGCATCGGTGGCAGAGTCTTGGATGCTTTATTGATGGTCTCTAGTTCCTGTAGTGCTTGCCTTTGCATCCTCCTATACAAGCACCAAGGTGTAATTGACACCTCCAGGGGAGGTTTTGTTACCCTTGTTTAAGAGGTGAGGAAACCGAGGCACAGAAGTTGAACAATTTGCCTGGAGCCAACCAACAGAAAGCCAGCAGAGCATGGAAATGTTTTGCCCAAAACTGTAATGCTGCTTCTGATTGAAGTCTGGCCTCATCTGAAGCCATTGCTCCAAGTCATTCCTGTTCCATTCCAAACAGAGCTCTTACATGATGGCAGAGAGAAGCAGTGCATAGTGCTTTCCCTGGGAAGGAGCCATTTGTTTTCGTTCTCTCTGGTACCAAAAAACAGCAGGGAAGCTATTTTACCCCTCCATCCAGATTTTGGAGATAACACTGGGTTCGTCTCATCACTTAAGTCTACCGCCCATAAAGAGTCTGTCCACTGAAGCCCAACTGCAGCTCAGCTGGTGGTGCACCAGACAGATTAAAATCTCTATTTCTTTCCCACAGCCATCTGCAGAGCGAACACTGGTGTAAGTACACGTGGGAGGCATTTTTTGGTAAAGTAGGGAGATATGCTTTAAAGAGAACAGGTATGACTCCAGGAATGAGGACCGGTCTGTACAGTATTTAACATCTTTTCCATATGCAGCTGGCCTTCAGAGTAAAAAAGGTCCTCTGTGTTTGGAAGATGCAGTGTGTGTCAGGAATGACCAGCCTTCAATACTCTTTGAGCTTATGGGATTGCAAGTAGTTCTGAAGTAGAGCCAGGTGGCAAAATAAATCCATATAAGAAGCTTTCGCTGGTACAACTTCCTCATTATTTCTTACAGAGTGTGAATATTTCATCCTATATTATATCGAATTACAAGGGATGCATGGTTTCTCAGCTGGAGCCTTTCCTTTTAATTGCTGGAACACAGTTAGGGCAGACCCAGGGTAGAAATTCAAAGCCCTTCACTGAAACAATGTTTTAGTTAATGTTTATTTCACACTGCTATGGCGAGGTGAATGTGGTAGCCACAACTTAATGGTCATGCCGTGCCCTGTATGATTTCAGTAGGCGCTGATGGGACTCCCTTGTCACGCTGATGTCCAGGAATATTCCAGCAGCGTACTGAATGCCATCTGCTTTTGCCCTCAAAACTAGCGTGTCTCTGTGAACAAGACTTCTGGGATTCTGCTGCTACAAGAATAACATCCACATCCTTAAGAGACACAAAAGCGTCTCTTTTGTGACTCTTCATTGAGGCAGTTCCTCCAAAAGCTGGTAAATGGGTAGGTGCAAGAATTGAGTCCCTCTGTGTTGGCTGGTGCAGCTCTTCTAGAGACAGCTGCAGTGGAGGCTGCAGAGATCGTTGGTATTTTTTGGTTACCAGTCAGTACCATTACCTCTCCTTTTGTAGAGCTTCTCCCTTCTTCAAGGAAGATATGCCTCTCAGCAAGGGCAGGAAGTTCCACCTACGTTTGGGAGCCCTTTCCTCACCTTTTCCGTGGTAGTTAGGAGGAGTCTGCCATCCAAAACAGACATCGTTCCTCCAGCTCTGAGTTTGAGGCCGAATCACAGGTGAGAGATGTTGTAAAATCTCTTTTCCTGAGCAGAGGGAAGATCGGTGTAATTCAAAATATTGGGGGCCATGTCTTATCACTGCCAAAGACATCAATTATCAAGTATCAATTATGTGAGAAAACACAGTGATGATTAACACTTCCAGTAAGTAGAAACTTACTGTATCCTATGAAATAACTGTAAAAAGGAGGGGTTCTCTGTAGAAACAACAACTTTCAGTTCTTGGTATCATAACAAGAACTAAAACAGTGGCTGGCAGCAGAGAAATTCCAGATGTATCTTCTGCCTGCTGCTCAGCTGTGAGCTACATTTCCAAGGAGAAGGCATGTGTTTGTAGTCTTGGGCAAATTCCTGATTTCAACACTTTTGGACTGAGAACTGGACCGTGCTTTAGAGGATGCTACAACTCATTATTAATCTTCCTTTTCTGGCAATGTCATGTCAAGATAAAAATGATTGTTCAGGTTTATGAAAAGTGGTTTCTAGAGTCTAGCCATTGAAGTGATGTCTTGGCATCACAGTTATCCATGGAGTGCTGGGAGTTCACTGGGACTTGTGGGTCTCTTGCATTTTTGGTAAAAACCAGCTGTTGATGAGGTGTATCTGTGTTTGCCTGTGTCCTCAGGGGTGATATGCAGGGCTGGAAGGTTAGTTCAAATTTTCATTTGTGTTTAGATTGCTGGGTACTCCAGCCAACAATTTGGGTCATGGTAAATTCTGACACAGGAAAATGTTATCCAGGCCTAAAATTAGGAGAAGAAAGGGCAAAAACAGTTTGTGGGCAGAAATAGGGGAACAGGTCAGCCAACCAAATAAAACGGCTCCTGGTTGAGTCTGGGATGAGGCTGTCCTGGCACATCTGCTAAACCTGGCCTTTTCAGAAGAGTTTAATCTCCTTTTAAGATGTGTTTCTTATTTTTTCCAGTGGTGCTGTTTATGCATTGTGCTTGCCTTGGCTTAAGGACTGCAAATTGGCCTTTTGACTGCCCTGCTTGTATAGGTGGGTCCTTCTGCACTAACCTGATGTGACGGGACCCAAAACAGTGCTCATCTAGAGTTTGTGTATCAATGAAAACTCTGGTGTTGCAGGGTTTATAAAACCATTTATTTCATGGCATCAGCATCTTGGCTTTTACTTGACAGCATCCGATGGTCCCCGCCTCCAGTGGACTGAGCAGCTCTGTGTGGCAAGGCACAAAGACTGGATTTTGTATTACGCCACAGGCTGTGCTGTATGCTGGGAAGTTAGCTCGCATCCATCCCTCCTTCTGCTGAAAATAGCTCGGGGTTAAGCCATGCCTACACCACAGACTCCTGCCAGCAAAGCTCTCCTGGCCAAACGCGTGGAGAGGTGCGATTGCTGAGTGAAGTGGCGGTGCTGGCACAGCCCCGGGGCACAGCGTGCCTGTGCTGGGGAAGCCACCCTTTCTCCAGCCTGCAAGGGACTCATGCCGGGCTCCTGGGGACCCGGGCTGTGCTGCAGTAACCCTGCCGGTTGTGCAGTGCTTTGATGAGGTTACACGGGTGTTCCTCTGCTGCTGGAGTACTCCTGGGAAATTAGTTCCTGTACATTTTTAAGGGTGTGTTTTCAGCTCCTCCTAAGTAAAACAGAGGTGAGAGATGCATTTTAATGTTCCATGTTCTCTCTTACCCTCCTTCCTTGCAGGGTGGTTCCAGTGTTCCTGCTGCACTCCAGAGCAGGGCACAGTGGCTGTTATTCTAGCTATGTGCCATCTAGTGCTGGATAATGTTGCGAGATCCAAAAATAAAAGGTGGAAAAATATGCAGACAGAGGAAACAAGGCGCAACTTTACCTCTTGGGCAGAGCAACTGCCTTCCCTCTTCCTAGCACAGCTTCACTCCTTGCATTTTGAAAGATGGACACTGTTGTATTTTTACTACCTACTCCCTCTCTCCACACCAACTTTTAATCCTTGGCTTCCTACAAAAGATTATATTGTACCTGCTAGTACAGGTCCTTTGATGAAATATTGCTCTTCTCTTCCTCCCCAGCATTTTAGAGTTACACATTTCTTTGCTCAAGAACACTTCAAGTCAAGGTTATCCAGCCTCACTGGAGAAGCAGAGGGGAGAGTGGTTTATTTCTGCTTATTTGATCTCATATTTCTTAAAATACAAGCACCTTGTATCCTCTTGGGTATTTTTCATACCAGTATTTGTGATACAGGAAGGTTTTGTTACAAGAACTAAGTGAAGATGCTCTGAGGAATGAAAATGGTTTACACAAGGTCAGGCAGGGAATTAAAACTTCCCCCGTAGCGTGGCTGGAACCATACCCTCTTGCCCTCTCCGCTGGTGCACCCACGTCCCTGGGTAATCAGTTGCTGCCTGGGTGGCTCAGCTTGTCAATACAGTATAGGACAACTGATTTCCAAACAAATCCCTAAGGATGTGCCAGCTGAGGCCACATCAGACCTGCATGTCTCTTATCTGTTTGCTTGTAGGTTGCAAGTCACCACTTCCGGGGACACTAGTGCAATCATTTGATCTATTGAAATTGCCTGATTAAGTCGTTGGATAAGATAAAAGTCTACTGAAATGTGCTTGTCAACAAGAAATTGTCAAAATGGCCAACTTGGCCTCCTTTAGGATGTGGGTTCTGACTTGAAACCAGTACATGGTAATGCTGTGATTTTGGCTTGGTTTTCTACCAAAATAAGTATGGGAGGTATCTCATCCTTTGTAAAAGTCTTGACCCCTCTCCCCCTCCAGTGAAACTTGGCACTTCTTCTTCCTGTGAAGGGGACCCAGAAAGTGATTTTGCTTGAGCAGGTACTCTAGTTAATATGCAGACATGCTGTGGAGAAGCAGACCTTGAAATGTTAACTCCTCTCCAGCAAGTTTTATATATATACGTATAGAGAGAGAGAGAGAGAGAGAGAGAATGAGAGAGCCATGGAAAGCAGGGATGTCCAATTTCCAGGAGCATAAAGCTCTCACATTTAGCCTGTTCCAACAGATAATAGGAGGTGCGACCTCAGTATCGTTTCCTTAATTGCATCACCATTTCTGGTTCCCCTCTTCCACACTCTCCCTGCAGCCACAAAATCACAGTTAGGAATTCACGCTGGCACCTGAGTGTTCAAAACCAACACTTGCTATTTCTATATGTTTCTTGGAGAGTTTTTTTTGTTTTTTGGAAGCAAGATGCTAAAGAGAAATAAGTCAATAAGCAGAGCCTTTGAATGACTGTACAGTCATTATAACTGATATCAGGGCAAAGGAATGCAAACTGGCCAGTCTGTGGTTTCATGGCCTTAGCTCCTGTCCCTCTGTTTTGTTTTTCATTTTGAGCTCGGGAAGGGGCCAGTATATGACCATATGCTTATAAATGCTGGTTACACATCTTCCAAACACTGTTGTCATAGTAATGATGACATGTATATGTCACATTTTGTCGCACTGTGAATGTACCTGTGTAACTCTAGACCCTACTGTGTTTCCTTCTCCTTTTCTTCATCACCAGTAATAACAATTGTTTCCAAGGAACTTAATGCATATGTTTCAAATAAATTGGAAATGTGACTTTACTTCTGTCAGTGCCAGTGGGACTTTCATACTCTGGGAAATTTGAAAGGGTATTGCAGGGAAAACATTAAGCATGCAGTTAAGCATCAATGATGTTGATCAAGTTAAGTCTGCTTTAAAACCTTAGGAGCTATTGCCTCTCTCCAAGCATTGGTCTTGCTGGGTGGTTCTGAAAGAAGGAGAAATCCTCCCCCCTTGCAAGGCCCTAAACATGGAATTGAACCTGGAGGGAAGAAATAGCAGAAGTTGATGCTGATATTGCTGTGAAGATTACCTTGGTCATACCTTTTCATTTTCCAAAGATAAGATTCTTTCAGCATGATCTAAAGATTCCTTCTGTTCCTAAATGTTGTGTGTGTTTGGTTTTTTTTCCTCTTGTGATTTGTTTTCCTTTATTTTTCATGTCATGTAATCGTCTTCACAAGTTTAGCAAGGTTTTGAAGTTAACACTACTTTGAGGCAGTGATGTCTAGGCCAAAGAGGTTCACACCTCTTTGGTGTGAGTGAGTTCTTGTGATTTTTGTGTCTTGTGATGAGAACATGGAGGAGCAGGGCCAAGGTCCAGATTCGATCTCTGTGGCTTTTCTCCCTGGGAGCCTTTGGCAAATAAGAGATGAATGCAGGCTCCATATAACCATCTTTAAAATAGATATCCCTTGGGGAGAGTATGGATTAATTAACATTTCAGAGACGCTTTGAGTTTCTTTGATAGGTGTTGCAGAAATGCAAAAAGGGTTTTTTTCTTGCTAGACACAGGCTGTCTAAAGGACAGATTTTAAGGATGTTGGTTTACCTCCAAAGTGCTGTTTTTTCAAATGGAAGACTATTTAACTTCTTTTCTATGTATCAGTATGGTGTTTTACTGCCAATTTAAGCCAAATAAAATATACACTGTCTGGACCAAGACTGGATTTCATACTTTCACATCATGAGAGCTCATGCTGGTAATTTGCCAGTAGCCTCAGGTCTTTGATAGTAATTTGCCAGATGCTATACTGAACCTAATTTGCATCTGTATTTACATAAATGTGTTAATTAAAATTATATGCACCAACCTGAGATAGATGAACAGCACTGCCTACTATTTGTTTACATTCTCTGACAATAAAACCCTACCTTGGCTGCTTCTTGCTGATTGTATGACTTGACAAGGCTATTTGAAGTGTGGACTAGAAACTTGACAGGTCTCTAGTTAAACTCTGCTGCAAACTGAGGAGTGACAGGAAGCTTTCAGGACAAAATTCTGCCTTCATTTTAGCAGCAGAGAAGATCTGAGCAATTTGATTCAAGGGATCAAATTTGGTCTATATACAGTTCTGAAGTTCTATCTTTAGGGTAGTTTTGTACAGTCAGAATGTATAGTTCCCTGCACACGATGTCTGCTTTGTCACACATTCAAAATGTAAAACTCCACCGAGGACAATAGAAAAGCTTTTTGTATACAGCTGTCTATCAAGAATAAAATTTTTGAGTGATGTTGATTTTTCAACAGAGCATCACAGAGCTCCCTGTAGGGCAGAGTGCTCTAAGGGATTTTGGGGCACAAGTGGGGCCCTGGTTGTTTCATGGGACCTGTGAGAGCGTATGGCTGAGTTAGGATGAAGGCAGTGAAGACTGCATGTGTTTTTTGCTTAGACCACACATTTAATCTGGAAAACACAGCCATATAAATACAAATTAAATCCAAACTGTGCAGTTTGCCTTTGGACAGTGGGGGATGTTCCAGTTGATGCTGCTGTGCTGTTTCCCAGTCTTTTGGAGGTTGTCATAATGTTGCAAAGGACGAATGGGAAAGTTATCACTGATTCCACAGACTGCTTTGAAGATCCATGTAGGACAGGCTAAAGAGAGCTGTAACTACCCTGCCTGGATTTGGAGGGTTGCTAAGCTCTGTTTAGAGGTGTTTACTGAATTTGCTTTATAGGAGATTCTTTAGAGCCGATGTTTCCTTCACTGAAAGGTTGTGTATGTTCAGAGGATTGGACTAAGGTCCATTTTAATTGTAATTAATACATAATTAAAGTTCCTTTTCAAACAAACCGTATAAATCTGAGCATTACCAGTAGCTCTCACTGGTGATCTCTGACTATACTTCCTGTAGTCATTTCTGAATCTCATTTGAGAGTCCATTTAGGTTCTGCATATTTGTACATTAACATTCATACATTAACCTGTTTGCCTGATAGCTCAGTTCAAGATGCTAAACTGTCCCCTGGATTACAACCTGTGGGACAGGTGGCCAAAACCTGTTTGTTGAAGTCCACGTGAAAGAGCAGAGGAACAAAAGCATCTACATTTGTGGCAAAGTGGCCTAAATATTTAACTTAGGAGGTGTTAGTAAGCCAACTGGAATGAACACTTGAGGTTGTGGGGTGAATGTCAGTGTAGGGTGATGGTGTCGAGGGAAGCTGGAGCCCACCCTCCTCCCATGGGCATCTGAGCACCACAGCCCTGAGCTGGCACAGGAATGACAGTCAAGAGTGATGGCCAAGGTGATACCCTGCCAGGACACCATCTGCCACAGCTGGGGTCTGCTGGGGGTCATAACCAGGCAGCCCCTGCTGGGCTGTGGTGGTCTCAGTCAGGTAATGGGTGCAACAAAGCCAGATTTGCAACCTCGCCTTAATTTAAACAGACATAACATAATTAAATCCAAACTATTAGTCTTGCTTTGCCTTGTCCATAATGAGAGGATGAAGACGCCATAGTAAATTCATTTTGGCGTGGGGGTGCTCCGATACTTAAGAAGAAGGTGGAGAAGGCAGCGGCAGGGACTCAGCCCTTGTTCCCCATGTTGTGAGGGAGAGGAGGGAAAGGTACTTGCTGGTTTTTCAGTCCGGCTTCTGTTGGTCACTCAGCGGAGCACAGGGCCAGGCAGCACTCGGCTCCTCTGCACTAACGAAGCTTTCTCAGTGTGAGGCAAGTAAATGAATGAGAGGGCCTGGGATGTGGCACACAGGGAAGAACCTTTCCCACAGGGAAAGTGTTCTGTTGGGAAGGGGTATTTGTTTTAAAGTCTGCTCTTCAGTTGTCTCCTCCGACATTTTGGAGATCCATTGGCCAGCTGTCCCAGCTCAGCCCTCCGCTTTCCCCACAGACATCTGTACCACGTCTCTCAGCAAGGGAGGAAGCAAGATGGTGACTGGTAGGCAGGAGCCCTGGAGAAGTGTGGATTACAGCCCCACTTCAACATTGAAACAGCTGCTGGTTTGAATTTGGATTGACATCTAAGGTGTTGGTACCTCTGCTTGTGCCCAGTTTGGTACCTCAGGCTTTCCCAAGGGGAGCTTTAGGTGTGATATGAGGTGGGAGAGCAAGGAAGAGGGTCCAGCAAGCAGCTCTTCATTTGGAGAAGGTTTCTTTCAGAAATCGTCTTGTCTGTTTTTAAAAGTCTGCACTAATGCTGCAAGTCTAGTGACTACTGTAAGCCAGCCTTTAATCAGCCTGTTCGTATTTTAAGAATTGTGCCAACTGTTACTGCCTCAGAGATACCTGGAGATTTGGTCGAGAGAAGCCTGTCCTAGTTTCTCAGGGTAGCCAGCAAGGCGTGCTCATTTCCCAATTTAACATGAGCCTCCTCAGTCTTATTTTTCAAAGCATTTTCTTTGAAAGATTGCAAAGCTCCAAGCAACCAGTTAATGCATGGGGGAAGAGAGAAGACAGAGTGTGACAGAGCAATAATTCCTGCAATGAGAAGTATATTAATAACTGCACTTGGGCCATGGATGGAGTACAGCAGGGTGGGGTTCTGGAAGGAGCGCCATCCTTGGGAAAGGGACCTCCAGCCCCACTGCAGGGCAGGCAGCTCACTTGTCTGCAGCTCTTCGGTTATAAATGTGCAGTGCTGGAGGCAGCATCCAGCAGCCTAGTGCAGGACTGGCATGGGGTGGCCCTAATGAAGACAAGGCTTAATTTGGTAAAATCATGGCAAGAAAGTGTTGGGGTTTAATCATTTGTTTATCAGAAATCAGTTAGGCTGGGGGTTTTGTTTGTGTCACACAGCAGGTGTGATGGCAATGATTACTCATCTTTCCATCCCAGCTCTCCAGTCTGAGAAAAGTGAATACAAAAAGGTAGATGGATCTGTCCAAACGGTCCTGTGGATCTTGAGCATGCCAGACAAGTGTCCTAGAGCCAGGGAATAAATGCTTATCTTAGTCATACCCCACTTGAGCTCTGATATGGAAGTGCATGGGCTCACTTGCCATGGGCCCAGATCCCTGTGAAACAAGGTCTTGTCAAAGCAGGCACCCAGCTTCCAGCAGAAGCACATTTGCTAATGAGGCTCTTGGACAATGTGGTGGTGTACCCAGCATCACACCATCACCAAAATATGCAAAAACCATCTCAGAAGTAAAAGCATTCCATTCTGGAAAAAACTTGAGAGACAGTTCATTAGCTCTTTATTTTCACCAACCTAATTGGAATTCCCAAATACTTAATTTATTTTTTTCTGCTGTCATCTGAAGTGGTAAGCAAATTTTCTTAGTTGTCCATACTACAAACTGTCACCTGTTGGTAGGAATGTGCCAAGAAGGGTCCAATGTCCATTTACCATATGTGTGTACAGATGAAGTTGATACAAGATCTTCCAGATGTCTGCAACAAGTCGTCTCCTCCTAATACAGGTTGTCACCTGAGGCCAGTTCTTAGTTATTATTTCTATTTCAAAGCACCTCAATACATACATCGGGTTGATGAAACAACATAAAGCAAAGCTGGAGGCTGCGCCAAATAGTTCATAACCATGGAGGAAAACCTGGCAGAAGGGCAGAGAAAGGAAGGGATGAGTTAATGCTAAAACATGTGTCTGAGTGGTTTTAATGTGTTTGTTTCATGTTAGCTTTCTAAGATGATGTCAGCTGTTTTTAAGTTTTGTACACGTAACAACAAAGATGGTATTAATGAAAATAGAAGCAGTATGGGAAGAGGGCATTTACTGAATTTAGAAGTCAATCCAGATGCCCTTTCACTGTTAGTTGGATTTTATTAGAAAAAATATCTACCTTTTTGATTTGGAGTCACCCAACAAAACCAATCCTTGGCTCAGATGGATGTTTGACTTAAGTTCTGATGTTCTCTTTTTCTTCTTTTTAAACTAAAAAAACCCTTAACTTTAAAAAAATGATACAGTATTTGCAGAATCAATAGAAAAGCTGACCCAGATAAAAGTGCAAAAAATTGGTTTCATGCCCTAGAACTTTTTCTGCATGCTTTTTGATGCAATGTATCTGAGCCTTCAAAAAGGAAGTAGCATACAGTGATCTCAGCAGCTTTGAAGAACTGTTCTGGAAGAATAACAAGGAGTACTGGAGAAAGGGGTGTGCACTTATACGGTTTTCTCCCCCTCATTAAATATATTATGAGACAGAAGAAATTTAATGTCATGTTGCTGGTTATGTGGAAGGATAAGATAAATTTTGTATGAAACCTGATTTTGTCTGATTTCTAAAAGGTGAAAGTGCATTTCTTCCGAACAGTCTTCACAACAGGATGTGAATTGCACTTCATCTTGCCTGATTCAAACCTGCTTCTGCTGGAGTGAGTAGCAAAGGTGTAAGCAGTAGCAGGGTTCTCGCTCAGAAATGTAATTATGTCCTGGATCCTGAATCAGATAGAAAGCTGTAAAAAGTATCTGGTGCTCCAGACGTATTCCAGTAGGATCACAGAATTTGGTTTGGGTTGGAAGGGACCTTAAAGATCATCTCATTCCAATTTCCCTGCTGTGGGCAGGGACAGCTCCCACTAGACCAGGCTGCTCAGAGCCCCATCCAGCCTGGCCTTAAACACTTCCCAGGATGGGGCATGCACAGCTTCTCTGACAAACTGACAAACTGACAAACCTATGCCAGTGTCTTACCACCCTCACAGTGAAGAATTTCTTCATAATATCTAATCTAAACCTATTTTCCTTCAATTTGAACCCATTCTCCCTTGACCTGGCACTGCATGCCCTTGTAAATATTCTTGACCCATCTTTCCTGTAAGCTCTCTTCAGGTAGTGGAAGGCTACAGTTAGGTCACCCTGAAACCTTCTCTTCTCCAGGCTGAACAATCCCAAATCTCTCATTCTTTCCTCGCAGGAGAGGTGCTCTGTCCTTCTAATCATCTTTGTGGCCTCCTCTGGACTTGCTCCAACAGGTCCATGTCCTTCCTGTGTCGAGCACCCCAGAGCTGGACACAGCACTGCAGGTGGGGTCTCACCAGAGCAGAGTAGAAAGGCAGAATCACTCCTCTCAACCTGCTGCCCAGGGGCTTTTGGTGCAACCCAGGATGTTTATCTTTCTGGACTGCAAACGCACATTGCTGGGTCATGCCCAGCCTCCCATCCAGCAGCAGCCTCAAGTCCTTCTCAGCAGGGCTGCTCTTGATCTGTTCATCCCCCAGCCTGGACTGATATCGGGGGTTGCCCCGATCCAGATGCAGCACCTTGCACTTGGTCTTGTTAAACCTCATGAGATTCCCATGGATCCACTTCTCAAACTAAGGCAAATTCAAACCTTAATTTTATTCCAATACAGCACTTAGATCTGGAGGAATCACACATGCGGTAAACCTGTGTTGCTTTGATTTCCAAAAACATCCCAGGCTGCTCAGGGCTGTGTTCCCGGATGCGTAACAAATTAGTGTTCAATACAGACATCAGTGCAGTGAAGGTGATAAATTGATAGCATAAATTTGTGGGACAGCAAGACTGACAGGCTGTAGGAGAGTTTCATTCCATCCTTTTGTGTTCTTGGCCTTAGAAGTTAAAGTCTAGCTGGAGGGGAAGGATGGGCCCAAAGTTACTGATTCTTAACAGAATAAGCAGATGCATTGCCCAGGCTGTGTTGTCTGTCCCCAGGATAGGGAGAAAAGGCCACAAAAGCAACTGCTTTGTGGGGGTTTCCACAACCCTTCCCAGTCCTTGGGGTAGGTCACTTTTTTTAAGTGTGCGGTGTACGCAGATTTTCCCCTTTCGGCTCCATTTACTGGAGCATGGGGAAACTGAAGAGACAGGGCTGGGGCTGTGCAGCGGGCAGGAACATGCCCTGGGAGATGCTCCCATCAAGCAGGAGCTCCAGGAGTTTGCAGTGGGGAGAGCAGCTGAAGCTCAGGACCGAGCAGGAACATATAGCAACATATAAGGGACTCTGGGCAGCCTTTCCTATGGTCTGTTTGTGGCACCATGATTACTTTTAGCTGAAAATAGGTCACCGGGCATGAATGTATGGGGCTGCTGACACAGGTGCATCTCAATGAACTTCCCATATATGGGGACATGGACGCTCTTACTGAAAACCAGAGACTCAATAACACCTAACAGTGCTGGTCTTCATGAGCAAATGAAGCACAAACACAACTATTTGAGAAGCAAAGTGATTTTTTATGTGTATATCCTGTGCTCATTTTGTTTCTTGCACCACTTTTGCACTGATGGCTGCTGTGTTCGGCAGGAATTTGCAAACACATTGGTGCTTACAGCCAAAAGTAGGAATGGTCTAAACAGCCGAAAAAAGGAAACCCCTTCCTCTTGTATTTATATTTATGGCAGCAAAATGTAGTCACTGTCTGGTCTTGATCAGTCTTGGTTTTTTCCCTTTTGTTTGGTTGGTTTTTTTTTTCTTTTCAGCTTGAGGGTTGAGGGAAACAAAAGAGGGAATGAATAAAGAGCAAGGGAAAAGAGTGATTGCTGCTAGGCTCTGTCATGTGGTGAGGAAATCAGGCTGAAACTGGAGAGACCAGGCCAAACCTAACAGTCATACTGGGAGGCCTTGAATTGTGTCACTCTGACAGTGGATTGTGTCACACTCAGCAGTGAAAATAGCTGGTGATGTTTCTGGCTGCAGTCTAGTGTCATCCATGTGTGAAGTTGTGCTGAGGAGTCGCTGCTCACAACACCTTCCCCACCTGCCTGCTCTTACAGACAACCTCTAGTGATGACCCTCATCCTTTCCAAACTGGCACATGCATTTAGACCACAGGGACTGATGCGGGGTAGCATGTTTTTCTATTGTGTTTGCTTCAGTTCTTTTTTGTTTTTTCCTCTCTTACACTGCTGTTGTTACGAGCTCGGGTATTTGGTGGGTAGTGGAAGGAGTGGTTGATTTTTGGCTCTGTCCCCAGAGTACAACTTATCTCTCCATCAAACTTGTAGGACACCTGGATGGATCTGAACACAGGTACTGCAACACTACAGGCGTGGGGAAGAATGGCTGGAAGGTTGCCCAGAGGAAAAGGACCTGGGGATACTGGTCGACAGTGGCTGAACATGAGCCAGTGTGTGCCCAGGTAGCCAAGGCCAGTGGTATCCTGGCCTGTATCAGAAACAGTGTGGCCAGCAGGACCAGGGCAGGGATTGTTTCTCTGTACATTGGTGAGGCCACACCTTGAATCCTGTGTCGAGTTCTGACCCTCTCAACGTGAAGAAAGACTTTGAGGTGCTGGAGCATGTCCAGAAAAGGACAATGGAGCTGGTGCAGGGACTGGAGCACAAGTCAGATGAGGAGCAGCTGAGGGAGCTGGGCTTGTTCAGCCTGGAGAAAAGGAGACTCAGGGGAGACCTTATCACTCTCTACAACTCTCTGAAAGGAGGCTTTAGCCAGGTAGGAGTCGGTGTCTTCTTCCAGGTAACAAGTGACAGGATGAGAGGAAATGGCCTCAAGTTGCACCAGGGGAGTTTTAGAATTGGATATTAGCAAACATTTTTTCACAGAAAGGGTGCACAGACACTGAAACAGGCTGTTCAGTGAAGTCACTATCCCTGGAGGTATTTAAAAGACACATAGTTGTGGCACTTAGGGAGGTGGTTTAGTGATCGACTTGGCATAAAGGTTCTTTCCCACATAAATTATTCTGTGACTATATAAGGGGACATCCCATGATATTGAAAATTAATTAGCAGGTTAACAGTCCACAGCTTGGTTGTTTAAAAATAAAAAGTTATTGCTGTACATATGTTGGGCAGAAAAAGTGTCCAACAACACTTGCAGTAACCACTGTGTTGGAAAACAGTTCTCAATCATGGTCCTGGCAGAGGACGGGTCCGACAACTGTTTTCCAACACATTTATTACTATGGGTGAGTAGGTAACTTACCAGAGGGTGACAGTTTGAATTGCAAGGTTTAAGAGGAATAATGTGAAATAGTTTAACCTTACTAAAAGCCAAATAAATTAATAATAACTTTTTCTTAACCAGAACCCTACAGGACATCACTCTCTCTCTGGTTGAATTTTCTTACGTGATCAAATATTCTTGTCCTTGCTCTAAACCCTTTGCTGCCAGTTTAAAATAGTATGAGACAGATTTCTCACCCTTCAGGAAAACACTTTGATTTGTTGAAGGAAGCTAGGAACAGTTAAGGAGATAGGAAAGAAAGTAATATACCTTTCTCTGTGCTGACATCTGCAACTGGGGGATGTGTTGAAAAGTAAATATAATCCACTTTTGAGCAGTGTTTTCCCATTCTCTTTCATTCTGGTTTGGTGCTCTGGTTCCCAATGAACTAGACTTAACGATGGAAAGGGAGGTGCAGAAAGGCTGTAGGCCCTCAGTGAAGAAGCGGGGGATGATTCCCCCCTCCCACCCCACCATGCTGGGCTGTGGGGTTAATGTTGTTGTTCATTTGCAAATTTTTCGAGAGAGCACTGAGATGAGAAGTGGTAGAATCACTGTCTGTCCGGTGCCAGGGAAGCCAGGCCAGGAGCCTCGTCAGCCCCTGTCTCACCTTGCAGCCAAGGCCAACTGCAGCTGCTGCCAGCAACGACACCTCTTCTTACCAGCTTCACGTAAAACTATGGATGGGCACAACTTGTCCCTGAGCAGCCTGCAGCCAGGGGCTTGAAGCAGTCCCCTGGGGGTGACAGGCAACGATGGCCTCAATGGCTGCCTAGGCTGCCTGACTCAGCCATCCACTTCGCTGGAGTATCACACTCCTGCTTCTCCCTAGAAGGATATGAGATCAGTTTCATCCTGATAGAGAACATGTTTCCTGAGATCTTGTGATGCTCTTAGAGAGAGGGAATAGTTTCTGGGACAGTGCTACACAGTGAAAATGTGCCTAAAACTATGCAATTTTTTCTTTTACTTTTTTTTTTTTGTTAAGACAACTAATTTGGTTTTTGCTCTTATTTACTCTTTATTTTGCTGTTATTTGCTCTTTGCTTATTTTTATGCTTCTGAGTATTTCCAAAATGAGCTGGTAAAATCGGGAGGGCATTGCAAAGAGGGATTTGGTTCATTCCTGTATTTTGTGGAAATTTTCCTGGAGAAAGCTAAGGCTGGAGAGCTGCAGCGTGGTGCAGCCTTGGAATGACTGTCTGGGACAGCTTCTGCTCACAGATCCCTGAAAATAGTGCAGCATGAATATAGACCTGGTGTGAGTGGTCGTCACACTCATGAGGTGGAGAAGATGGCTCTTTGCAGGGGCCTCCTACTCTGTGTTTTCCAGGTCAGCACCAGTAGTTTTCCTGGGAAGTGGTTTTTAGAGGCTGCCAGCAGCAGCTGCTGTGAGGTGGAAATACCCCTCTCTTTGAAGCTTCATTCAAAAGGCTGGCAAAGGACAGCTGAGTGCCAGGTGGAACAGGGATAAGACCACTGCGGATGGAGTGGTGTGGGAGATACCCTGTGGTCTCTCTGAGCATCACCATCCACACCATGTGTGTGCGCTTACACAGAGACCTCAGAGCACTGGGGGTTTTTTAGTGGCTCTTTCACTGCATATTTAGGTTTTTGATGTAAACTTTCAGTTGTGTTTTAGGTGTCTGTTGTAGGGATGGGGGCAGGGATGGGTTAATTTTATTAGCTTTATGGAAAGGTGTTGAAGGCAAGGATGCTCATGAGCACGTTAGTCCATGCTGCCACAGTCTGCTGGGTTTGGTGAATGTTTAACTGGACCAGCAGCCGGGAGCCTTTGGGGCTCTTGGGATCTGTTGGGATAACTGCGGTTTTCAGTGTGTGGAGACAGACGACTTTCAAGAACATTTGTATCTGCTAATCATGCTGTAATGACAGTCTGCAGTCGAGAGGCTGCAAACCCCCCATTTCCAACACAGCTGTGCATATTTAATTCGATAGAAGGCATTGCTAGTCTGCTGTTAGTAGTAATACAGATCGCTAAGGTGGTAATTTTGATCATGGTGGTTTTTAGGGAAATAGAGGTGTAAGCTACACTGAAAAGTTAATAAATGCCTAGTCTGATACAAACACCAGGGAGTGAGGAGCAGGGATGTGGTGGGTGGCTGCCAGTGCCCCACCCTGCATCCTGGGCTTGTGGTATTCCTGCGTCACTGAGGCAGCAGCACAGCAACATCCTGGGCGCATTAGCAGTGATGGAAAGTTTTCCTGACCTATTGCTTGTACCACCAGCTGGGGGCAGTGGGGCAGTCAGGCCATTTGATGGGTCACCAGCAGTGCTGTGGGGGGAACACCAAAGCTGACAGAGCTGTGGAGGGTTGGCACGACCTGCTCTGCGGGGATGCTTTCAACTGACCCCGCGGTTTAAACCACCAAGCTGGCTTCTTTCAGGAAAAGAGGTTGGGAGGAGTGGGGGGTTTCTTTTCCTTCATCTCAAGCGCAGTTTGGGAAAGCAAGTGCTTTCAGGGCTTCCAATTCCGTTTCTCTCTGTAAAATATGCTTTTGAAAAATTGATAATTTCTGTAAGTTGAAAGAGTCTCGAAGGAACTTTTCTGTCAAGCATCTAAAAAGTACCATTATTTCTCTTCCCTGTCGTAACAGCGGCTTGAGATTTACCTTTTAGCTCTCTAAAGATATCTCGACAATCTCTCTTTTTTGTGAAAAACTCCATGGTGAATAAAGCAAAATAATCCCATTTTCAGGTGGTTTGTGCTGTAGTGTTTGGGTTGCAGAAACCATGTGGAGTGCTGGTGTTTATCAAGTATTTAAAAGCCTTTTTGTTTATTTTGTTTTGTTTTGCCATGAGATGTTACCTTTTTTGGAAAGCATCTAGAATGATGAAGCAGCTGGAGGTTGAGTCTCCTGCTCAGTGTGCAGAGAATGAAGGTTGGCTGGAGATATTCACTGCATGCTGTGGGCCGTGCAAACACACAAACAGGCAATTCCTGTGAACCAGGAGGTGTGTGGTAACTCATAAACCACCTTAACTGTTCTGTACGTGTACTAACCATGACACCACATGGGAGCCAGCAGATACAGATCTCCCCAGCTCTTGTCCATTACTCTGTGGGTGTTGGTGTGGCACAGCTCGTGTAGGTGAGATGACAATGGCTGTATGAATGCCTTCCTGTGCAGAGGGGAGGTCTGGTCTGGACTCGCTTGATCCCAGCATCGTGATGCATTTCAAGGAAGTGGTGTTTTCATGGCAAGGAAAGCTGCTTCTCCTGCCTTGTGCTGCCTTGAATTAAGCGTGTCCCCATGGGAGGCTGCTCAAGAGCTGCCTACGCAGGGATGCTCAAGACAAACAAACTCAGGCAGGAGTTTTCATTAGTAATTACCTACCTGTTGGAAAAAGTTGATGTTTCTATATGAAACATCTTTGTGACTCCTTCATTCACAGTTGCCTCACCCCAAGCATTCAAAAGCAATAGCAGATCTCCCAGAACTGTGAAATAGTTCGAAAGATCTGAAATATATGTGTGTGCGTGTATATATATATACACATACATTACCAACTTGTTTCTGAGCTGTTATACTAAACCCAAATCATATTCTCATAGCCACAAGGGGAAGAAACTTTTTGCATACTTTCTGAAGAGGATCATGTAGTACGAGTACAATAGCAAGGGATGGGATTTAATGACCTTGAAGATTTCTTTCTGCTTTATGTTTCCAAAAGTGGAGATCCTTGCAGAAGCTTTACCAGCTGAGTCTTTAGGAGAAGTTCCAAAAATTGTGAGGGTCAGTATACAGTCCCAAGAACCAACAGCATCATACACATATATATTTATTTTACTTAATGTTCTAAACAGAGATTTGAAATCGGGGGAAGGACAGGGCTGTGTTGCACTGTAGGTGATTTTGTTGTTCCTTAGAAGTGTTTTATTCATGGGTTTGGATATAGTTCTGTTGGCAAGCTGTAGGGTCATTTTGTGTGTAGCAGCACTGTAAAAGCAGGATTTCAAATAGTTTCAGGTAGATAGTTATCTTTAGTAAAAGATAACTGGACTAAACCCATTAAATACAGAAACAGCTTCATCCTAAGCCTGCCATGTGAGACTGGAGAATTTGACCCAAAAGAGGGAGGAAGGGCAGCAGAAGGTGGCCTGCTGGGTCCCAAAGTGTTGTAGATATAAATAGGACAAAATCTGCAGCTATCCCATGTGTTTTATTTCTCTTCTACAATTCAGTGAAACTAGCATTTTTTTACCTTACTCTTAGACGGAGCAAAGCGGGAAGCAGCTTCTCTTTTATCTGTGAATAAACATGCAGCTTTTTCTAGCCTAGGCTCTTAAAATATGGTTATGGTTGTGTAATAGCTCCTGGCTTCCCAATTCCTCCAGTAGCCAGTGTGCTCTTTCAGGAAATCAAGTCATATCTTCCTTTAAAAGATAAAAAAAAAATCAACCTAACCTGCTGGGAAGCAGCAAAAGACTCCAAGTGATTTCTTTTGGGTTTGTCAGCCAACCTTCCTGGGGCCAGATAACAGGAGTCTGGAGTTTCAAACCCAAATACTTCAGCTTGAGCTGGAAGTGCAGGTTGTACTCACAGTCCTTCTGAAGCAATCAGTAAGCTTCTGCCTCTTTTCCTCGGGGGCTTGTGGGGTGGTTTGCTGTTTATGTTTCTTTTACTTAGAGCAGTCCCTTGGCTGTTTATTATCTCTTTAGCCATTCTTGCAGACCTGCAGGCACAGTGTTTTTCAGGTGTTTATATGGCCACTGCCAAAGGGGAATATTTTTCTATTCAGTTCTGCTCTTGCAGCTGCTGAAGCTAAACCTTCCTCTCCTGTTTTTTTCGGGGGGAAAAAAAGCAAAAATGAGGAAAGCCGACTTTAGCTTTGGAAGACAGCCGGTGAGTCCCTTTAAGGAGGAGAAGAACAATTTTTGATGGCATTTTGTAGAAGTTCACAATAGCCAAAGAGTTTGTTCTGGAACATGGCAGCTGCAGCAGATGTTTTGTGGGTATTTCCAGTGCAAACCACAGGGGTGGTATCTTAGGACATCAGTGTGTGAGTACTCTCCACTGTCTGCATTTGACCTAAGAAATGAGGATTTTTTTTTTTCCCAGAGAGGCTCCCAAGGTTCATCATGTTACTGTAAAAGGGCTGGAGGACCAAATCTTTCAAATTCTGCTTGTCAGTGGTGGTCAGTGGAAAAGGGAGTTGCTGGAATTCCTGCTGGTGTTCCTGATGCTGGTGAAAAAACTAAATTACCAGTCATAGAGGGGAAGGGATGGCTTCTATTTTCTTCTATTTTTCTCCCTGTCTTACATGGGTTTTCCCACTTTTGTAGGTATCAGATGTACTGCTTGCCTTCCGAGAGATTCCCAGGATGTAAGAAATCAAGTGCTGTGAGTGAGTAGCTTTTTCTTTCCATTTTTCTTTACATAAGAAATCCAAGCTTGCCCAAACAGAAGGAGAATCTTCTAATTTTTTTCTTTTAAAAACACTTCAAGAAATGTTTACAGCAGGCAAATCCAGTCTTTTGGAACCAGTTGAGTGCCTTTGGCACCTCTTTGCAACCCACAAAATAAAGTCAGCATTGTATTACCACATAGGCTGAATAATTATCTCACTACAGATATAAACCACATGAATGCATTTAACTGAGAATATGATCAGCAGAATGGACCCTTAGCACCATCTGAAGCTTGTTTGTTGTTTCCAAGCTTTACTAGCTATGGAAAGACAAAATCTTGCTGAACAGTTGAGGCATTCCTTGGGAAGTGAGCTTGCTTCTTTTGCAAGGGAAAAAGAGCACAGATTGGCTCTTTTTCTCAGGTGAAGTTGTTTTTTTGTGTGTGGACAATACCCCAACCCTGTCATCAAAACAGGAAATTATCCAATATTTGGGTCTGCCCTAATGTGATAAAATAATTTTGGAGGAAGTTTTATATCACAGGAGGCACCTGCACATTGCTTCAAAGCAGTTTAGCTTTTATATATATTTAAAAAATACAACACCCTGAAAATGTATATTTAAAGAGCAACTGCCCTATGACCTTTTCCTATGCATTGCTAAAGGGTGTGGGCTGGGATTTCCCATCAGCTTTGCCTAATCTACAGCTCTCCAGGTGGACCAGCCAGTGCTCTTCTAAACGACCCTCAGGAGGTCCTGATTGGAGTTCCTGACTGTGTGCCTGGCACAGTGTGGGCTCCTGAGGCAGCTTCTCTGCTCTGCTGTGAGGCTGGATAACAGGGCTAAAATTTGGATGCTGGTGCTCTGGGCTTCATTGCTTTCTGTAAGTAAATTTTATTAGCAGAGGGGTTGATAAGGAGTTTTTTTTTTGAGGTTTTTATAATCAGCTCAACTTCTGTCCTGTTTTTACACCATTCTGTGGTGATGGAAATCTGTGGTTACTTGGACATCAGCAGAGTTTTGTTTCTATTTTCATTTCAGTGGCTTAAGCCTGTTTTCTGTTACAACAAAAATCTATTTGTGCTAGAGCAGAATAAAACCCCAAACTGAAATCAGCCTGAAAAAAGAAAGGGCGAGTTTTGTTATAGGAGAGAAACCGAGTCCATCCATGCCTGGTAAATACGGGGTAAAAATTCCCTAATAAACACCTATCAAGCATTCAGAAACTGGTAAGCAAAAAAAAAATTAATCCTTCTTTCAGCCTTTTGTGAAGGATACTGGCAATGAGTGCAGTTACTGGAGAAAAAAAAGGATGTGAAATGATGACAATGTTTTGTATTGATCTCCCTCAGTAAGGTCCATGGTTCATATTCTTCCTTTGAATCACAGATGTTTTCTTCTAACTCCTTGGTGTTTAGACTGTCACACAAGACCTGCTGTTTTAGCTGTGGGGCTTATTTTTTGTGAGTTGCTTACAAAGCATTGCACAGGGTGAGCTCTGGCCTCTGTTTTTTTACAGCTGTGTTGGCTTCAGAGTGATGAAAATACTAGTTACCAATTTAAGTGAAGAAAATTCAGCAGAGTAATGCTGTGTGTATATATTGTGTCTCTCAAAGTATATCCACATGCTAGAAAAGCTCTTTGCTCATCTCAAAAACAAAACTTGATTGTTTTTCTGTTAGGTAGGCAGTGTTGAAATTTGGGAAGCGTTTTCTCAGGTCCTAATGAATCCACAAAGGGGTTGAACATGGGGACCTGCCCCTGCTCTTCAAAGGGGGACTTGCTGGTCCCAGGGAGATGTTGTCTGTGTCATTAAGTCAAAGTGAAATAGCAGTGCTGATGCAGGCGTGTAATCCACAGGTGCCTCTGATTTATTATAGCTGTTTTAAGAGGATGAGAGAGAAAGCCAAGAGTAGCCACCTCGGAAGCTCCCCAGGCAACCGGTGTATGGTCTCAGATGGCTCTGAAATTACTGCAGCAAGATACAGTCACAGCTCAGCAAGGAAAGGAGACTGCAAGTTCCCATTTACCTATCTTCTCACACTCTGGCTGCATGACAGGAACTGGGGAGCATGAGATGGCTGGAGTGGGACAATGCTGACTGAGAAACTATCTCCTGCTCAGAAGCTCAGGAAAACCCAGACCTAGAAGAATTCGGCTCCTGTATGTCTGCTCTCTCTGTTCTCTTGCAGTATTGCCCTGCAGAATATTTCAGGATCGGTTGTTCTATGTGAGAATTGATGGAGAGAAGGAAAAAGAGGCTTTCTTGTCATTTCCCGTTTTCCATTTGCCTGCTAGCACCTGGAGGTGAAACTTGCTGGTGGCTGCTCCCAGAGGTGCCTGTCCCCTGTGAGGGGTGGCAGTGTGGGTTGCAGCAGTGGCTTGGGGTAGCTCTGACTGCAGAGGGGCCTAAACCAAGGGCTGACGCACTGTGTTATGAGCTGTCAGGGAAGGTGTTGGTTTGGGAAGCTCCTGCTGCTTCAGTGGGCTTGGGAACATTCATGAGCAAGCTGCAAGTGACAGTTGTTTCCCCTATTAGGCTTTAATTCACCACCCCTTCGTAAGGCAGCATCTTTGTCCTGCTATTCAAAAGCAATACCCGCTTTATTATGGGCAGAATTCCCCTAATGGAGTTGTGTTCTCGGAGAAGTGCAAGGCAGAGCCATCTCTTGGTGGGGAACCAAGCCCTAGGAGGACGCAGAGGAGGGGTTCCTTCGAGTCGTATGTGCTTGAGGAGACGCATCCTCAGCTGGTGCGTGGTTATGTAGCTGCTCTCCCACCCCAGGATGCTTGGTGTCAAGACAGGTTGGTGGGATGGCTGCAGATCACAGGATGCCCAGGGCAGGCTGCAGTGCTGGACTGCAGAGGCACAGCAGGTCTGGCAGGGTGCAGGAAGGACAGAGAAACTGTCCTTCAGGCAAAAATAGCTTGGAAAAATTAACTCATTTATGTCAAGGCTTCTGGATGTATAACTTTAAAAAAATAACACTTGTTGCAGTAAACTGTTCTCTTTGTTCTCAGATGAGATTTAGATGGATTTGGGGTTATTTTTGATACTTGGAGCATGAGCAGTGAATTTGCAAACATTTTCTGCAGAGAAAATGACAACAGTGTGTCTTAGGAGTGCCAGCACTACGTACAGAAACAGCTTTGCCAAATGCGATGATGGTGCTGCCTCCTTGCTCTTACATGGAGGAAGAGGTTGGGCTCCAGCTGTGGCAGCCCTGAAAGACTGAAAGTGTCCCTTGTACTTGTCACCAGCAAAGCCACCTCTCCAAACAGTGCACTCCTCACAAAATCAGTGCTCATTCTCCCAGTGCTCGATCAGGCAACTGTCTGGAAATTTTGGACAGACTGTGTTTTATTTTTAGAAAGGGGGGGAAATACTATTATAACTGAAGGATAAAGATGTGGAGGAGAAATCAGTTGGAGAGCAGAAGAAATTTAGGAGAGATGAGGCTTAGCCAAAATCCTCCATTATAGTTCCAAGACGAGAGGGGTGAGGGGATTTCTTTCATTTAACTGCAAATCCACAGTTTGTAATGCAGCCCAGGGCAGGTTTTCCCAAGAGTTTAGTGCTGCCTGGGCTTTGGTAAGGACAGGGTTGCTGCTGCCTGGCCCTCCAGCAGCCCCAGTGTGGTGGTCTTTTGGGATCTTGCTCTTTTCTTCTTACTTCTGATGATAGTGTATCTTCTTTCTTTTCTTTTCCATTAAGTATGATGTCACAAATGACATCAGTCCAATAACTGCTTGTGGTTGTCATAGCCACAGTCTGTGACACCCAAACAAAGCCGCAGGAAACTGACGCTGGCATACAAATGCTGTAATATTCATCACATTCCTTTTGGTTAATAACGGTGTGGTTAGGTATTTATTTTCCGTTGGAAAAAAAGAAAGAGGAAGGGGGCTTAAAAGCAAAAAATTGAGTCACTGAGCAGGGGAGGAAGGTGGTTTCCAACTCCATCTGACCAATGTAGCTACACTTCTCCCTCCCAGTACGCTTCCCCTAAGGTAATACTGCTCTGGCCTCAACTACTCAGCTCCCTTCCGCAACTGTTCCATCACTGCAGACCACATGGTGTTGCTCCTTATGGACAAGGCAATAGGAGACATTCCATTGCCTCTAAAACAAGCTGTGTCCCCAGGACAAAGCCTCCCAAAGGCTTGCAGTGAGGGCCAGCAGCAGTCACGTCAGCCAGCTTTGACTGCTGCATGGCTGAGGCTGCCATTCTTGTGGTGCATAGATGGAGTATAGACAGGTTTTTCCATCTTTTTGGGGATTAGATGTGGTGGGGGAGTGGTTGTTTGCAGTTCTTTGTTTTGTTTTTTTCCTTGAATCTGTGAAATAAGCTTTTCTGGGTGAGCAGCAGAGCTTGTTTGCCCCTCCAAGATTTAATCACTCCTTCAGAGTTTTGCACAGTTGGCCTAATAGTAGGAAGGTGCTTGCTGCAAAAAATAATTCCAATAACATAAAAAAAAAATTAAATACATTACAGAAATAGATCTGGTATGAGCACTGCATTTGCAAGACAAACACTGGAGGCAGGTGGCTGGGGCTTGCTGGGAAGGAGCCAGCTCAGCCCCTCACTGCTGCCGGCGTGTGGGGAGCCGCCATCCGTGTGCCCCTCGCCAGAACTTCCCCCTGCCCAGTGCCATCCTCCTCTGTGTCCCCACAGGGATGCACTGACCCTGAGGGCTCCAGCGTGGCTTCACCAAAATATTTGGGCACATGATTCCTGGGGTGAGCCCAGATAACTGCCCAGGCCTGCCTGTGCTGGGAGCAGGGAGCAAGCACACAGAGAGCAGAGTCCGGCTCTGGATTCAGGCATTTGGTGCTGTGGCTCCTGCTGGTGCTTGCAGGGAGGTGCTCATTATATAATAGCTGGTGGTTGATTAATATGCTGTGAGTCAGAAGCGCCAGGGTATTTTAGCTTTCTCTGGTTGCTATGGAAACATTATTTTAACAAATAGCTTTTTAATATTTAATTAAAACTCAGCTTTTGGCAAGCTGGAGTAAGACCTATTACAATTACTACTACAAAGGGTTAGCAGTGAAGTGTATTCAGAGCCAGGGGTTTTTTTGGTTGAGCCCATGTCAGGTGTCCCCCACTCTGATCTGTCACTTTCAAAAAATTTAAAAAAAAAAAAGGCAAGTAAAAATCACTAATTTATTGGTTGTGAGAAATGTATTCTTGTTCCTAAGACACAAAGCAAATGTAATGCAAATCTGCAGTTACTCTTCACAATTGAAGGTTGTCACTTCTTTCAATGTACAGTGCCAAGGCAGCTCTGTAAGGACGAAGCAGTGTGAGAGTGTTTATTAATTGCTGCTGTGTCACTAGTGTTCCTTCTCCTACCTTTGCCTCCTGAATGAGATCATTCGTGCTTTGTTTGCTTCATGTTCCCTCTGTGTCAGGTTGGATGCTTTTCCCTTGCCAGCTTGTGGAGGAGGCTGGTGCTGTGTCCGGATCAGGCTCTGGACAGATTCCTAGTCTTTTTTTAGGAGAGCTCCTCTGCTCCCTGATACCAAATGATTCTGCAATGGAGACAAATGAACAGAGACCTCAGTCTCCAGAGAAAAATAAATATTTAACAGCTCTTTGTAAATAACCTTTATTTATAGAACAGTTGCAGGTTCTATCATGCTTGGTAAATGGGGATGCTTTTTATGCAAGAATTCTGCCTTGAGGGACTCAGTGGATGCTTAATGTCATCTGTGATATAGTAATAAAATAAATGTGTCACTCTCATGGGATTCCCTTCCAGCCCCTATTTCCTGTTATTAACTTCAATATTGCACACTTTGTCTCTATTCACATCACATTCCTTAATATTGTACTGAAACGTTATTTGGAAAGTAACACCTTTATTTCCTGAGGGGAAGGGTGTTTGACTTACACAGATGGGTCTGAGACTGTATGTACCTCCATCATGTATCAGTGTAGTGGCTGGCCAAGACTTGGGGATTCATTAGCTCAGCCTCACATTCTCAGAGAGTCTGGGATGGTGGTTACTCCATTTTATAAATGAGTGAAAGTAAACCTGGATAGATGGATTAGGATGTGTTTCATCCCAGCTGCCTATAAGTTACACAGTTATTCTGTAGTAGCTGTCTAACCACTTCCACAATCAATTGAAAGACTGCACCACTTTCAGAGTGTTTCAGACTGCTTTAGGACAGATGTTTGAGGCAGGTCACAGGCATAGCCCTCCAAATTGTCTGTCTCTCCCATTTATCCTGAGCCATAAACTAGACAGGGAAAAAGTAGACAAGAGAAATGCCACCCTGACCAAAGATGATCTATACCATTTCTATAAGTGGTTCATAACAGTGTTCTAGGCTGCAGGATGTCCCTGCTCATCACACTGCTCTGGTCACACAGTGTCAGGTGTCCCTTCCAAAGCAGCACAGCTGATCTCTGCTACACATTGCTCACAGCTGGGCATCTGGGATATAACAGCTTGGAAGGAGATGCAAAACCAGTCCCGAGGCATGTAAACTAAGGTGCTAAAGATTTGTCTAAACCATTCTAGCAAGCCAGGAAGAGAATTAAGGCTTTCCTTCCTATTCACACTGAAGGTGTGTTGTCATGACCAAAATTAGAGTGATAATATTATTGCTGCAGTAATATAACAAGCAGTATGGGCATGTTAGGCACTTGTTTAAAAAATCCTTCTGAGTTGCATCCCATACTTCTTGCTAAATTCTTTGATACCTTTTTAAACCCCTCTGCTAGCTGATCACCTCAGCAAATCCAAAGGTGATCTCAGGATGTGGTGGGAGCTGTGATGGAAGCAGGGTCTTGGTGGATAGTGGCAGCCACTGAGCAGCACATGCTTGCAGCCACCTGTGTCAGCTGCTGATTCATGAGGTGTGGGAAGGAATCCCTTTTGTTTTCTACCACCAAGGACTTGAAACACTACAAAAACCAAATTTTACTGGTTTCATAGCAAACGTGTGTCTCCATGGGGCTGGCAAGGCAGCAGCCAGGTCAGGCTTTGTAGAGGGGTGGTGGAATGTCCTGCCATGGTGGAGGGGCAGCATGGCAGGGGACAGGCAGTGGCTGCTGTGAGGGAAGCTGACAGGCAGGTGGATGGAGCTGGCATTACCAATGGAGTGTAAGAAGTGAGTGCTGCTACGTTAGAAGATGTGATCAGGCTACCTCAGAGGGACCAGGAGGGCTGAGAGATTCAAACCAAATGCCCTGACTAAAGGGAACTTGTGGAACTGTTCCTTGGGAGGAGATGGGAAGGGTTTGGTTGATGGTGAATGGCAAGGGTAGAAGTCTGAGCAGTGATGCTTTTTGAATATCAAAGGGCGGTGGGTTAAGCAGCTGAAATGGGGATTGTTGTGAGAAGATACAGAAATAACATTTATACCTGAAATTTTCATTATATGGGCAAATTTTGCAAAGGATACAGAGAAAAGTGCTGCAGAATAGCAATCCTGCTTGGGCTACATGCTAAGAGAAATGCCCCCAGGTTATGGGTGAGAGAGATGTGGCTGATCGCCAGCATACTGACAGTGCAGCAGATGGGGGAGCAGGGAAGGTCAGGAGCTCTGCTGTCCCTGTCCCTGAGCAGAGGTGGTGCAGAGGTGAGCAGTGGGCTCTTGGGGAGGGATGGCTGTGCCAGGAGTCTGTGTGGTGGAGCAGACCCGATGCTGAGTGATGTGGGGGAGTCCCCGATGCATAATGCTCCTGAGTGCTGTGATGGGTGGCAGGTCTGGGTAGTCAGATCTGCCCTGGAAAGCTGTTTCCAAGGAGGGAAATCGGCTTCATCAGGAGGAGGGAAAAGTGGAAAATGGAAACCTCTATTTCTGTTTGAGTAGATGTGCACTGGAGTTGTACTGTAAAAGCTGAAATGTGATTTACAGAGGGAAATAAATGCTGCACAGCAAACACAGACTGCTGTGAGAGTTTGCCTGTCAGGTCCTCAGCTCAGCATCAACTATTCGGCCTCCCTGTATGGGTGTAATGTGCTATACAGATATTCAAATAACATGCACTCAGGCAGGTCTGACCTTTCCACCCCTGAGGGTAAGGGTGGATCCAAGCTGTCAGAAAGCCCTGTGTGGGAGGGAAGGGCACATCTTGCCCAAGCGACTGCCCAGGGATACTGCAGTAACAAGCGCTCCTCCAAAATGAAGCCAAAGAGGGTTGTGGGAGTTTTTTGTTTTAGTTTTTGCTTGTGATTTGTTTTTTTTTTTAAATGGTGGTTTGGGATTCATGTACACACCTTGCATTGCAAGTCTGTGATCTGTCCCAAATCCCCCTATATCCGAGCATGGGGTCTTCTCCCCTCACTTAAACGCTCATTCCCTCCACTTAAAGCTAAACTAGGCTTTGCTAGCTTTCTTCTTCACTGGTCCCAGTGGATTTAAAAGGTACACTGCTACTTCATGTCTGACTGACAAAAAAGAACATTAAGGAATAGAATAGAGTTTGATGAATTGAAAGGAAAGAGATTGGAAGTGACAGAAATTGCAATGAACTTTCCATCTCCACCTGTTCCAGACATTTTATTTTTTTTTGCTGCCATCGGTAGTTTTTGATAGTGTTGTTTTCTCAGTGGCTGCCCACTCACAGAGATGTCCGTTGGAAATCAGGAGCCTGATGTCTTGAAAGCAGGAGCCCTTGGAGCTGTGAGTCTGTGTATTGTAGATTGTGGTCCTGTCTCCTAACGCAGCAAATGCACTGGGGGTATCGCATGCTTTGCATCAGCAACAGTTTCACACAAAACAACTGCAATATTTGCATGGGTAGTTTGTGCTTAGTACCAGTTTTGCTGTTGGTGGCATTAGGGTAGAGCATCACAGAGGCACTGAGCACAGTAGTGGTCTCTGAGTTGCCTCAGTTTTCATTGTCAACATTTGTTATGACTCAGGTAGAAACAATCTGATGTGTTTCCTGTCTGCAGTTTTCCAAGTACACTTTTGCTTGCGTGCCTCAAACCAGACTATCGCTGTGTTTTCCGTGCTCTGAAATCCAGCCAGGCTTGCAACAGATGAATCAAACCCCCCGCAGTGCTCGGGACAGCTGCATTTCAGATGCTGCTGTGAGTGTGTGTAGGGAAGGGTGAGGAGGGGCTGCAGTGCTCAGGAAGAGAGGAGACTCGAGCTCCAGTAGGACAGGGAATGGCCTTGCATTTATTATCTTTGTTATTAATACTGGATTAAAATGTGTTCTATATTATTTATATTATATATGTAATTGTATCTAGTGAGTATATATTAGCTAGTATATACTGTGTAAATGCGAAGCAGATCTGCTTTTTTTTTAGCTCTTCCGTAAAGCATTCAGTGCATTCCCATCTTGATGTGACCTTGCTCTCCTGTTCAGGAAATTTTCCTGACCATCCAGGCTTTGCTCTGGCAGTTGCACCTACACCACCTGAGCCAGGACCAAAGCACTGCCACTGCAGGTGGTTCCAGTGGGCCGAGGGGTGCCCACTTGCCTCCCGACAGAGGGAGGGTGCTCCCGCTTGCCTCAGACAGGCAGACCAGGCTCCCTTACCAGCTCAACTCAGGCTTTCCCATACCAGAGTCTCAGATGTCTAGATTCTTAAAATAATCATGGTGCAATAACAGAATAACAGCTTGAACTAGTTCCTCAGGAGGTGGGACCCCAAACAAAGGAATCCTTGGGCTTTTACATCCTCACAGTCTATGTACATGAAAGTCTGGGCTCTTCCTGCTGAGTTTTTGGCTCTTACTGTGTCTCTGAGTATCCAGTCACCTGGCTGCACAAGGATCATCTGTGCCCTTTGTTGTGCAAAGGGTCGGTGCCAGCTCTTGCCTTGGGCTCCCTCCACCCAGAGCTCAAATCTGCAGCTCCCACTGTAACTGCTCACTGAACTACCTGGACTGGATGTGTTCCTCAACATCTCCAATGGCTTAACCTTCAGTGAAAGAGCCCTCTGAGTGGCCATGGACAGGCCATTCCTCTGATACTGGAGAAGTGCAGAGAAAAGCAGCTTTCTTCTTTGATCTTGCTACTGCTGGAGTTAATAGCAAAATTTCAGAGGACTTCAATGAGCCAGGATCAGCCCTCTAAAAATAATCCCAAAGCACTAGGGGAAAGCACTTGTGAATAGGTGAGAAGCAGCCCTTATGTGCCTGTGGGTTGGAGAGGAGTACACCCTTATTAATAAGTGTTGCTTCTTTATGAATACGTTTCTTTTGGTGCATGTTATCAAAAGGAAAGAAATTTCTGCTGCAGTAGCATAACATGTGGCAGCAAGAAGTTTTGATCTGTTACTTTAGAAATTCTGCCACTTTTTGTAAGAGAAGATCCAAAAGCACCTTCCTTTGCTGTCTGTGAAAATCTAAAGGGTGCATTTTGTGCATGTCGTGAGGATCTCTGAGCATCTCTTTCCAGCTGAGTCTGGATGAGTAATTGCGTCATTTGGACAAACTCCTGACACATACATTAGCCTCGTGCTAGCTCTGGCTGCTGAAGATGGCAGTGAAATCAGAGGTACACCCTGTGTATTAAAAGCAGTTTAAAGCTTTCAGAACCTGCCATAACTTACATCACCTTTGGGTATTCCTAAGAGTGGTTTTGAGCATAGGAAAGAGGCAGGGTAGGCTGGGGGTCAGATTTGTATCCCCTGGGAGGTGACATGTGCCCACAGTGGTGGCATTGGCAAGCAGGAGGGGATGGTGGTGCTCATCTCCCTTCCCTGCAGAGAACAGCTTCAGTGTGTCCTTTAAGCCTGAAGCTAACCAGGAAAAAAATCCCCTGTGCTCAGCCCCTGAGATGGCCCCAGCAATGCTCTGCAGTTGTGATATATCTGGTACACATGAAGCTGTGCACTCGGGGACAGGGTAAATGGAGGGGAGGGAGATGGTGACCTCCAAACAGCTGCTGTGGTGGCAGAGGGGAAGGAAACAGTGATTTAGCCCTTCTTGGTAGAGGGGTAAATGACTCCAGAGAGCATTTAAATAGCAAAACAAAGAGAAGGTATTTTGAGCACTTCATAAGCTAGTTGCAAAAGTAATAAACCTGAAAAAATCTCTTTTATAAGTATGGGGAGTTTCAAGGCTGCGTCCCTAAGCAGCATCCCAGGGTTAGGAGAACCATATGATCATTCTGGTATCTTAGTTTGCTTCAGGCTCTTGGAGGCTTGGTTTCATACCTGTCTTAGCACCTCCCTGTTCTTGTCCATCCATTCTCTCCTTGCCCAAAGGTGCTGGGTCTGCGAGAGGAGGCTTATTGTGCCACTGCCAGTGACTGGGGCTTCGCACTTAGCAAATATTAAAAAAAACAAAAACAAACCAACAAAGCAACTGGTAGGTATAACTGGTGAATTACCCATGCAAATTACAGTCCCTGCTTCTGACACCTGGCTTCTGCAACACATCACTTGTCTGCCAGCAAACACATAGCTGTGCCCATCAGGTCTCTGAGGCTAGTCATACAGAGACACCTGTTAACTGTGGCTTCTCCTCTTCAGTCTGTGTACTGTGCTCTGGGATATGTCAGGGGAACAGAGCACTGGGCTCAGGTGTTGTGTCGTGGCTGCTGAAATACGTCAGTAGATTTAGTGGTGGTAACATCATCATAATGAGCTCTGAGCACTGTGTGGCATCGACAGCACAACTCCGCAATTTTCCAGAAGCTGTTCCTTTATAAGATCCCTTCTCAACATCCTGATCACTGAGGTGATGTTACACAAACTGGCTGCTGACTGAATGTCTCCTTTAATACGTGCTGCTTTTGTATTACTTTCAAATGCCAGACTTTTGCAAGAAATGAGATTTCAAATGCATCAGGTCTTGCCCACTGCAGTGCATGTTTGTGGCCTCATCTGGTACTGGTGTAGTGTCTGCTCAGGTGGAGACTCCTGGGCTCTGTATTGAGTGTGCTCATATTTTGTGTCATTGCCATGACTGTGCAGCACCAGGTCTCTTTCGGGGAGAAACCACCCTCTTCTGTGCAGCCTCCCTGCTTGCTGTCAGTCAGTTTGCTTTTCAGAGGACTCCAGCAGATTTAAGCTTGCTGGCACTGTCTGACAGCACTCTGTGCGTCTGCTCTTCCTCAGACACTCAGCCTTGAGAACTCTGAGAGGCTGGACAACCCTGGGTCACCTCACAGGAAACAGAGATGTTCAAAGAGTTCCTGTAATTAGCTGCACTTTCCTTTTTAGATAGTCCCAAATCTGCATGAGCCAAGGAGCCCGCCGTCCCATTTGCTGGCCAGACCATTCTGTAAAGACCTCACTGAGTGTCCTGGGGATTTTCCCTGACTCTTCCTGCTGGTGGGAGCCTCAGCTGGGATGGCAGCACAGACCCAGATAACATTGGAGATTTGAGTACGGGACACATAGGAAAATTGTGTCTGCTTTACAACGGCTGGATTTTATTCCAGGCAGTTGGAAGCTGGCGGTGGGAGGGCTTTGTATTCCTGTGAGTGAAGTTGGTGAATTGCTTCTTTTGGTTTTTTTTTTCCCTTCATCAGAAAGGTGGCTGATAGCATGGCTGGATCCATGTATGCTGCCTAGTCTGTGCATCCTTCCCTGTGTGGGTTACTGGAGGTGCCTGGTGTTCCTCTGCTGCTCCTTACCCCTTCTCCGAGACCCTCCTCAGCAGAGGCTGGGTGCCATACTGCTCTGTGCTCCTTCAGCACTGCAGCAATTAACCCGAAGGGAGCCGTGTTTCTTAGGAGTCCAGGAGGGCAGTCCTCCCTTTGCAAAGGTTGGTGTCATTCTAGTGGATACCACTTGCTCTTTGCCCTCTGCAGGGTACAAGCCCACTCAGCTCATTGCCTGAAGGGTCTGAACAAAATCTGTCTGACTGCATGAGTTGAAATTTGTTCAGTTTAACCCTAAAACAGGTTTGCCTGCAAGGGGCTATTGTCAGAGACAGTAATGCTTGGTGTTGCTTGTTGCTCCTGAGCCATCCATTGTAGAACATCTAGCTTGTTGCTCAAAATTGCTATTTTTATCATAGTGTTAGCAGAGAGTTTTGAAGTATATTGACTGGTGAAGACAGCAATATTTAACACCTTTTTCTTTTTCTATCTTCAAAGCAATTTACAACTAATCATCCTCCTGACTCCCATGTTAGCAGGGACATGGTGTGTGAACTCTTTGGGGCAAGGAGTAAGGCTTGTTTGGGTTTGTAGCTGTGATATTGTGATTGGAGGAAAACTGTTGATCTGGGTAAACCTTCTTGCTATAGAAATCCTGCCTAGGAATCAGAGAAATGACTTCACATGACAAGCTCAAAAATGCTGGAGAAAGTATTAGGATTGGGATGATTTATTGCAGTTAAAATGTATCTTCTCTCTGTAATTTATGTAAAGCAGTTTTATCTCTCTTGGGGGGGCCAGTGTGTTCTTTTCTTGTTTAAAGTTCAGAAATCTACGTGGTAGATCTTAAAATTGGATGAGCAATATGCAAAGGCATTTCTGAGTTAAGTTGTAACCTGAAGCATAAGAAAAAGGTTTTCTTAACTTCTTGTATTAGTAAAATATATTTAAACCAGTATTGCATGTCATTAAATATGTGATGAATCACATCTGACAGACATGCCAAAAAGAGTCTGCGATAATGTGACCAAAATGTCATACAGTAACAATATTCACATAAGAGAGTAATTTCCTGGAATATAATCCTCAGAGATTGTAAAATTTAATTTGAAAATGTATCCCCATTTCTATCTTGCCCCTTGTAAAGTAAAACCACTGGAAATTATTAACCCCTTGGTTGTTGTTACGGCAGCTTGGGAAGGTTAAGCTTCTCATTGGGTGTCAAATGCCTTTTTCCTACACCAGCTTCACATGCCAAGGACAAAGTGAATCCCTGCACCATCCATTGTAGCACACACTTGTGCTGCACGTGGTGGAGGTTCCCCATAGAGACATGGATGTTTTCTGCTTTGTTCTGCAGGTCTGCCAGCTGTTCTTCAAGTCTTCAGGTTTCCTGAAATAGTGACCATTTTGGGTAGTACCACTGCTGCATATCAATGGGCAGAGAGAGGGTCTGGGATTGTTTTCAGTTTATTTAGGATATGTTCAACTAGAAGGCATTGCGTGTAGTTAAGTGTGTAGGAAGCTGGTGCTGGCACTAATGGTGGTGTTCTCCAGGGATCTTTTACACCTTTAGAGAATGTATATTTAATCTAATTATGGCAACCTATCCTAAAACTGTGGTAATTAAACTTAAGAGATTACTGAGGTTGTAGGGTATGGTTTTCTGATTTAGCTTCCAAACTTATCTGTCTCTAATCTATGTTTTAAACATGGTCTTCAGCTTCTAACTAATCTTCTTTAACTTCCACTGTGTTAGTCAAGCAGCTCACTGGGATCTCTTGCAGGTTCCAGTTAGTTTGCACAGTCCTTATTGAACTAGACTGGAAAAACACTGTGGAATTTGAAAGAAAAGCAGAATATGGATTTGTGATCTTTCCTTTTTATTAGACTTTTTGAAGGAGGAAGACTGTGATGTCTTTATCTATGTGAATCATCAAATTACTTGCAAAAATACAGAAAAAAATGTGTTTTATCATTGCTGCCTTGACCGATGTTCTGAGTTGAGATGGGCATGCCTGGAGGTTGGGCTAAAAACTGGGCAGGAGTGAGAGGCTTTGCAGTTCCTGTGCATTTGGTATGGGAGAAGAATGCCTGGAGTCCCTGCCCGGTGGGATTTAACAGCAGCAAGGCTGGCATTTTGGCCATTTGAACTGAACTCAGAAAGACTTGAGGAGGCTGAGGGCAACGTTGTTTCTTCTTCATTTTCCTGTCCCCTTCCTCTCCAAGCCCTTGTAGCCCTTTGTTGCCCATTTCTTTTTCTCTTCTAAGCAACCCCAAAACCAGTAGAGGTGCAACCCAACACCTGCTGTTTTCATCATCTGCCTACAAATTGCCCTTCCCCTCAGGAAAACCCATCAGAATATCTGTGTACACACACACACACACACACACAAAACTTACTGTCCCACCGGGATAAATGCTGTATTAAAATCGCACACGTAACATCATCAGAGCTCTGGTTTAAGCAGGGCAGATGGAAAATGCCCTGCTGACCTAATGCCCATTAAAAAAAATATCTGTACCTAGTGTCAATGGGCTGCTTTCTTCTTTCCCTTTCTTTCCTTTTCTTATCGTTTCTGTGTTTCTCTTCAGAAGAAGTTCAGTGCTGCATTAAAGAGATTACAGGTTCTTTTCATCTTACCTCTTTTTTCCCCCCAATTTTACTCCTTCCCAGCAAGCCTCNGAGATGCGGCCAGACGATCGAGGCAGCTAAAGCCACATCAAAGCTTGCCTTGAATTTTTTTCTTTTTTTTTTTTTCCCCTCTTTTAGAGCAATTGATTTATAGTTCTCCTACCTGCTGGGAAAGATTGACCTGCTACTGAGCATCTTCAGACATCCCCTCTTATGAGTCACTTGGGACTGAAAGCAAGCAGAGGGCCATGTTGAAAGGTATTTCTTTCCTGATGCTATTTACACCCTAAGGAAATAGTGATGGCATGTGCTGGTTTTATATAGCTTGGTAAACATTGTGTGTAGATGTACCTGCATCTTGAAATAGGTGGATTTTTGTTTTCGCAAGTTTCAGGCTGTGCTTTGTTTCCTCTGAAACATGAGGTGTGGATGCCATCTGGAAACGTTTCAGCAGGTCATATAATTAGTGCTTCTCTTCCTTTGCTGCCTGGGTTTCTCTGTGCATGTCTGTGGCAGGGGACATGGGGAGAGCAGCAGTGCTGAGACACTATGCAAGAAGTGAACGACGAAAGATGCCTTTCACCTCACTTCCGTTCAGTGCAAACTTCATGGACCATGGAGGCTATTTTGTTGTTCAGGATTTAAAGCCTGAAAAGATATTTCAGGGCAGTCTGGACAGCATTGCTTCCCCCACCGCCCCCAGTTCCTGCCATCTTGATACCAGCACTAAATTGTTTCACCTTCAAAGGAACAAACTTGACATGCCAGGATGGTTGTTCTTCATCCTTTCTAAAGGATGAATCAGCCAGTGCTGAATTTCCTCAGACACATCTTCTGCTTTCATGTGTTGGTCTGAAAACACTGACCTCAGCAGCTAGGCTGATTTATTCCACAAAAGGAGGAAAATCTATCTATCTATCTTTATTGTTTGAATTCACTTTTAAAAGAATAAGATCTAGAATTAAAAGCAAATGATGAGAAAAAAACAAGCCCTTTTTAAATTTGCTTTCTTATACCTAATATTAAGGCTATTTTATCACTTGCTCATGCAACAGCTAAGGCCAAGTTCCATAGACATTGCCCTTGAAGCCCTTTAGTTAGTGTCACCTTTCATCATTAGGAAACAGCCAGAGATGCCACGTTTGAACCTTGGCGAGTGACAAAAGAGACCAATGAAGATTTGCACACTGGCCCTGCTCTGAAGATAAATCAAGTGTGGGGTGACCCATCCTGTCTTGTTTTTCCTGTCCCGTCTTGTCTGGGGGTAGTTTGGATGCAATTAACTGATGTGAACTGCCAGTATTTGGAGAGGAGGGGTTTGAGAGCTGATTTCAGCAGCCAGATCCAATTTCTTGGCAGTGTTGTGTACAATTGGGCTGTGTTTCATCATATTCACTTTATTAAAATAAGTGTTACAAGGGGACTGCTCGGTGACTGAGTGAGGATTTTCCATTGCAGATTCTGCAGCATTTTCCCACTTCCTGGCTCTCTTTCTTCCTCTTGCAGTACTGCACATAGGATAACTTTGCTTTAGAAATTATCTTTTTTTCAAAAGGGCAGCAGAGCCCATGGCCTGCATGAGCAGAATGTGATTTTAAGGATTTCTTGTTTGTTCCCTCTCTCCCTCCTCTGATTTTTACCCTTTAATTTATTGTTGTGAGTCCACAGGACATACCAGGGAAACAGAATGCATTGGGTCATGTGCGGCCCAGTTCCTCTCCAAGCCCAGAGCAGCCCTTCTGTGCAGGGACTTGCTCTCTGGAGCAGTTCTAAAGACCCCACAAGTCAGGAGCTATGTGAACAGTTCGTCTGGTTTCTTCTGCCTAAGCTTCCTTCACTCCATGAGCGTTTTGGGAGGCTGGAGAAGACAAAAGGTATTGGAGGAGAAGCAGATCACTTCCACAAGGCAAAGAAATCATGAAGAGTAGAGGAACTTTGGGGAGAAAATACAAAAGTAATTCAGTAATTAATTCGTTTTCTTGGGCTTCTCTTTTACGTGAGAAGCTTGCAGTAAGTCTTGACCTGAATATCACAAGAGTCTTGAGGTAGGAATTGCTTCAGAAATGTTCATGGCCGAGTATTTCCCTGCCAGAAGGCAGCTGATCTGCTGGAACTGAAGCTCTCCACATAATTGTGTGTTTTGTCAATGCTTTTGTTGGGAAAGAAGTCTGAAATCTAAGCTAGATATGAGAGGAGATGGCTGATGAGAGCTCCTCTGAGACCTGGTTTCAAGTCTCTGCCATCTCCAGCCTTATTGACAGCACTATTGTTTGTCCCCTTCCCCAGTTGTTATTTGGATTTTGGGGTCAGGTGACTTCAAATAACAGCATCAGCTCTAGCTGTGGAACGTGGTATTTCCTAAAACTGCTGTGTAATTAAACTTTCACATAAAGCTTCAGGAGAAATAACCTAGTACCGCTCCAGTCCGGGTCATCACAGCGCTTAAGGCATCCTTGCAGGTGAGAAGACAGGGAGGGAGTGCTTCTGAGTTGAGCTGGAGGGGAGGAGGTCCTGGGGAGCTGGCTTGTGGGTCAGTTTTTGATTGTCTGTAGTTACACAAGAGGTTTGGCTACATTGCTAGCTTGAGGACTAGTCAAGGATGAGGTTTTAGCTCCCACATGTCTGGGGATGCTGAGTTGCTGAATTATTCATCACAGAGCATGGGCAGGGGACGTGTTTTGAAGGAAAATGTGTAGTTGCAGAGACAAGCTTGAGAGCCTAGCTGATATCTAGTTGGTTCTAGCAGAACATCAGGGAGCTCATGGGTGCCCTGCCTGCCCTCCACACTGGCTGGACTGCCCACAGCAGTGGCAGGTCTGTCTGTCCTCCAAAAGGAGATACCCTCTGTGAGCATCCTGCTGTTGCATGTGGAGACCATCTGAGGGCATGGCCCAGTTGCCTTAATTCCAGTCTTTTCTGGTGTGGAGAACAATTTTGGGACTACAAAGGTAATATTTCATGCTGTTTAGGAAACAAAATACATTGTTTGGGCTTTATAAAGCAAGCAGACCAACCAACCTGCAAAAGACCGAGCAGCTGATTAACAGTTGGAGCTCAGATACGTTTCAGCAGTGAGGCTGTGGAAGAGCTGCTTTTCCCCAATGTATGTGGTTCCCAGGGGTGACAGAATTGCCAGGATGGCAGCGACAGCCAGAGCTTTTCAGCAGACTATTTCCCTGCCCTCCTTCACTGCACAGCGAAGTCTGTGGAGAAAAGCACACTTGGTGCCTGGTGGGTTGCCAGGGAGAGAACTGCCACGTTGCACAGAGTTCATGGTGGAGTGTTTGGTGGCTGTTTCTTTTCAAGAGAAGAAGAATTTTAACAGACATTATAAAACCAGGTGACCATCTAAATTAACACGAGCTGGTCGCAGAATCAGTGTCTCTCGAAATTATATAATTAAGGATTTTTTGTTATTGTTCCTTCCCTTGGAAGAAGTGCACATGTGTTTTGGCAAACAAATACTGAATATTAGTGTCATACTGGATTTGGATGACTGGATGGTTGGAGCCTGTTTTGCAGCTCTGAAGAGAAAGCAGAGGGAGGAGAAGGGTTTGCTAGAGAGGGTGGGGGTGAGCATAAGCCCTGGGCACGCTGCTGCAGGCCTGGTCCTGGCATCCCAGAAACAGGAGGAGAAGAAATCAAGTTTTAAAAAATAGTTTAAAAAATATTTTAACAAACACCCTTTAGTGAGAAACTGTTTTGTGGAGCAGTTCTCCTTTTCTGCATTTCTCAAGTATTGCTCAAGCATCATTGTTACAGTTTCTTCATCTGGAGGAGCTATGAAGTAGCCCTAGGGGAAATCAAGCGCCAGGGAGACAGAGCGGCTGATGCCTGCACTGGCTCCAGCTCTGAGCCAAAGCTGGGAATAGTGAGCATGCTGGGATTAAAACGTGTGGGAGGAGATGGGAGGAGGCAACTGCCAAGCGTACTTTGTCACATTTAGGTGTTCTGATGGTGAACCCTTCCACTGGTAAGAAATAAATGAATGGGAGGTTTAGCCAGTTCTTCTGTTGTAGTTTTCCTTGGCATTTTATTCCTCAGTATAGCAATCATTTCATGGTCCCTTTTGTGGTTTGGGAATGTAAGGGGTGTTCCAGGGGTGTTTTGTGCCAAAGCATCCAGGCTGTGGATGGTCCAGATCAAACTCAGCTATGAAAGTGTCACACAGAATCACAGAATGAACTAGGATGGAAAAGACTTTTGAGATCATCAAGTCCAACCTGTGACCTAACACCTCATCAACTAAACCGTGGCACTGAGTGCCATGTCCAGTCCTTCTTTAAACACATCCAGGGACGGTGACTCTACCACCTGCCGGGGCAGACAATTCCAGCATGCAGTCACTCTTTCAGTGAAGAATTTTTTCCTAACATCTAAACTAAACTTCCCTTGGCACAGCTTAAGACTGTGTCCTCTTTTTCTGTCAGTTGTTGCCTGGGAGAAGAGACCGACCTGCACCTGACTACAACCTCCTTTGAGGTAGTCGTAGAAACCGGTAATGTCACCCCTCAGCCTTCTTTTTTCCAGGTTAAACAACCCCAGCTCCCTCAGCTGTTCTTAATAGGGCTTGTGTTCCAGGCCCTTCACCAGCCTTGTTGCCCTCCTCTGGACACATTCAAGTGTCTCAATGTCCTTCCTAAACTGAGGGGCCCAGAACTGGACACAGCACTCAAGGTGCAGCCTCACCAGTGCCTCACCCTGAGTACAGGGGAAGAATGACTTCCTTGCTCCTCCTGGCCACATTATTCCTGATCCAGGCCAGGATGCCAATGGCCTTCTTGGCCACCCGGGCACACTGCTGGCTCATGTTCAGTCGGCTGTTGACCAGTACTCCCAGGTCCCTTTCTGCCTGGCCACTGTCCAGCCACTCTGTCCCCAGCCTGTAGCGCTGCAGGGGGTTGTTGTGGTCAAAGTGCAGGACTTGGCACTTGGACTTGTTAAACCTCCTGTTGTTGGATTCGGCCCATCTATCCAGCCTATCCAGGTCCCTTTGCAGAGCCCTCCCACTCTCCAGCAGATCGACACATGCTCCCAGCTTGGTGTCATCTGCAGATTTACTGATGGTGGACTCAGTCCCCTTATCCAGATCATCAGTGACGATATTAAGCAGGACTGGCCCCAGCACTGACCCCTGGGCGACACCACTAGTGACTGGCCACCAACTGGAAGGAACTGGTTTGATCAGAATCCCTTGATGCTTGAAATGAGAAGTAGAAGAAACAAAACATGTCCTTCTGTGTGGTGTGTCCTGTGAAAAAAGTCTCCAAAGGCATGGATTGTGCTAATCTGACTGTATTTACAACTGTGTAAATTCCTGCTATTCTTTTAATACGTATCAGGTTTTATAAAACTTCATGTACTTCCAAAGATCTTTCTCTTCCACTGTATATTTCCAGAAGAATCCCTCATTCTTTTGAACTGGAACATTAAGTAGTTTGTGAATGATCCAGTAATCATTTCCTCTTTGTATTTCTGGAGTGAAATGAAAATGCAAGACATTTGCATCCTGCTAAATCCCACTTTTTTCCAGCAGCATAGTGTTAGGGTGTACTTACCCTCTGTCCCCTACATCCCATATTGGCATCCTTTCCTAGAGCTCCAAGGTTCTGGCAGCTCCTCTCTTGGCCTGGGGACCCCCATTTCCAGGGCCAGTTGAAGGAGAGGTGGGACAGGCTGGATTCAGAGTTGCTGCATTGAAAAAAAATTATATATACATGCACACAGAGGCAGGCAGATCAAACACAAACAGAGAAATGTTGCACAAAGGAATCACACGTTGTTAGATGAGATCAGATCAGTCTGCCAAGTTTCTAGCCTCTTGAGGACAAGAATATACCTGGAAATTGGAGAGCCTTGTATTCAGGTGGTCTTGTAGTATCCAGCTGGAAAAAGTTGTGCAGAGAGACTGAAGGCAAAGCTCTGGCACTTGCTCAGACTCATCCTAGCAGCAGGTCTGGTTTAGAGTTCACCAAAATTAAAGGCTTCCAAAAAGAGCGACTGCTCCCCTGTGTCCACTGGCCTGCAGCACTTTATATGGGAAGAAGGTTGGGGAGGGGGACAGTGTTTGACTTTGTGGGTTGCAGTCACCGGGGGAGCATTTCTAACCCAGCTACGGAAACCCAGCCCTGTGTGACAGGGGGGAAGGATTGCGTTGTGTGCCCAACTTCTGGCATGGACAAAGGTCCTTTGTGGCTGTGCCAAATTCTCCCTGCAGCAAAGCTGTTACTGTGCGCAGAGGGCAGTGGCTCTGCTCTGTGACAAATTGCGGCAGCCACGGGTGCTGTAGGGAGGAAGAGGAAGGTCGTTTGATCCTGTGATGTCCTGGGGAAAAATGGCATTTGTGTGCCTGCCTGATAGGTGCCTTTAGGGACACTTAAACTGTACATACTCACCTGAAACCTCAGCGTCCTGTGTGACAAGATAGGCCTTTTCCCCATAAGTAAGCACAGTTTTGAAAGGCTTTCTAACTCTGGGGGTTTGTTTTTTGTTTTGTTTTTTTTGGGGGGGGGGTTAATTAAAAATTATAATCAGTGATTTTCCTAAGGAAAATAAATATTCAGTTGGGAGCGTATTTGTTGGACGACTGAAGAAATTAGAATAGTGTCACTTGGTGAATAACTTCAACTCCAAACAGCTTTTGATTTCACACTTCATAGGGTGTAGACATCTGGAACATCAGTGATGCTTCAGCTGGCTTCTGTTTTCTGATGGCAAACAGTAGTTGGTGTCTTGTCTTGTATCAGATGCCTTAAATGCCCAGTAAGCTGAGGAAACTGTTCTGTAATCTGCATTGAAGGGAAAGCATGAAAATGTTTCAAAAGGATCTTGCTGGACTTGCTATTTATTGTCTCTCAGCCTCCTCTGTGGAACATGTGGTAGGTTCTCTGTTGCACAGCTTATAGGATTATACTAAACAAAGTGTTTTGTATGTGTGCAAGGACTGGGTGCTTACTAAGAGAAGGAGAAATAATTAAATACACTTTGTTTTCAAAGTGCTGAGATAAAGGTAATAAAGAGAGAGATGATGTGCAGGGGTGATCTGAGTGGGAATTGCAAGAGATGAAGTACAACAGATGTAGTAAAACAACTCCAACAAGCACAGGCACAGCATGTGATTAAAATGACAGAAAACAGTGTAACTAAGCTAGATGGTCATTTTCTCAGCATTTGACCTCAGAGCTGACTGAGGAACTAACCAAGGAATAATGTGATGCGTGCTAGGAATGTTCAGCTTGTATCACCAACAAGCAGAAAAAAATGCATGCTCTTGACTGAAAACGGTGTGGGTCAACTCATGCAGGGCCTCCAGAGAGAGAGGAGAGGACAAGTGTATTGATGGTGCCCACAGACTTGTGTGAGATGGGATTGTCACGAGAAGAGCTCCATCACATGGGAACCCTCTCTAAGATACTTGTTTTTTCCAGAATTTTGGCAAAAAGTGGAAAGGGGAAGAGTACTTGAATTGTAGGATTCAAGCAAAAGAAGACCAGGAGGAATCAGTGTGATTTNCCTCTGTATGTGCACCTGGCCTAGTGAGTGTTTTCTGAGAGAAGGCAGAAGAGTTCAGACCTTTTATCTTTAGATTTTTGCTTCCTCCCATGAGCTTCCTGGTGAAAGTTGTGGTGGTTTTTTGACTTTGGTGCTTCTTTGCTGGGACCTAATCTAAGAATACCAGCTGCTTTTGCAGGGGCTGTTAAATGTTTTCCACTTCTGAGCTGGTAGGATAACCTGAATTTACTGGAGATTGGAGCAGTAACGAAAAACCTGGAAGTAGTTTCCAGCCCTGCTGAAGACCTTGGGTAAGGCATGATTTTTGCACTGTGCTACCCTGTTTTGGTGGCAGCAAGCTGTAAATTGACTTGGCCATTTAGCAAAGCCTCTGCCATGCTCACTTCATGCCTTAATTGCCCATTTGAGCAATGGGAATAATAGCAGTGCTTTACCTCACAAGCCTGCTGTGAGGATAGGAGTCTTAACAGCTGTAAAGCCTCCAAATATTGGACCAGTGGGATCCTCTGATCACCACAGGCCATTAACTATTTAAGGCAGACTCCTACATGAGGGGAAAGGACCTAAAAAAGATACTTGTTTTACATGGTGGGTGGAAGTCATGTCATTGCTTTTGGAGAATAAAAACCTCTAAATGTGGAACTTATATTTATCATGGTCTGATACAAGGCCACATTTAAAACAGCCTTTTCTTTAAGCAAGTAGAGCACAACAAAAGATAATGTAAAATGTGACAAGAGGAAAGTGAGTGAAAATTATTTACACCGAGATATTTGCAGTGCCCCTCAGTCGAACCAAATGTGCTCATCACCAGGAAGCCAAGAAGTTAGACTGATGCAAAGCACTGCCTATGCAATTCTTCCAAGCATCTCATTCCTTAACCAGCAGCAGCCAACTTTCCCACGTGCTGCTTTTTGTCTCTGTCTTGGTTAGGAGATTGGGGTCTGGCTGTAGTGGTGAAAAAATCGTGTCAGGTTTGAGGAAGGAGATGTCTTTTCCTAGCAATATAGTGGTTCATCTGTATCACAGGAGTATCCTAAACAGAGATCCAGGCTGGGAAACACATGTGCGTCATCTACCAGCACTTTAAGGTAATTTATCTGAATTTGTCTAGTGAGTAGGAGCCCAGACCTGGCTCTGGGCACAGGCAGCTTGGGTGTCTGCAAGTGTGCTCCCCAGAGCCAGCAGCTGTATTTGTATGGGGTCTGCTTGCACGTGGCAAACAGAACGTGGCATTTTGATGTGGACGCCTGAGGTTTGCCTCCTCGGTTCATCAGGTCACTGAACTGTGTGAGTTAAGCTAACAGGTGACTCTCTGTGAGCTTAAATTTGGAGCTGCCCTAAAGTGCATCAGATTTGTTTGGTATCCCCTGGCTGAATTTCGAGGTCACTGGGTGTTCAGGTCCTGTGAAAAGTTGTGTGGCAGTTTCCAGGAGTGGTCTTGTTTTGAAAGAGGTGTGTTGAAATTCCTGCTTCTGGAAGTGTTAAGGTGAAATGCTGTGCAGGTGTTCAGTGTGGTGGGCTGCAAGGCACAGTTTTGTACCCCAAACCCAGCTTCTGGGCTTCTTCCTTCAAAAGCATCTAGTAATGTAGCTCAAGAGTTTCCATTCAGGAAATGAGTGTTTTTAGTTGTTACAGTTTGTAAGCCAGACCTGATGTTTTAAAAGGCAAAATTACTGTGTACTGAAACTTTTCCCAGTAGTGCAGAGGTTCAGATGGCGTCAGCAGTGTCAGTCAAGATGACTTGAAGCAAGAGCTGTTGAGTTCACCAATGTGTAGGCCAGTGGGTAGGGAAATGGGGACAGGAGAGAACAGCAGTGCTTGTGAGGCACAGGTAGAACTGTCCTGTGAGAGGGGACATTATGCTGCTCTGCTTGTAGTGTGTTTTCCTCTCATCTGTACTTCTCACTGGGGAATGTGAAGGTACACAGAGAAGCCGTTGGGGGGAGGAAAGGTAGAGTGATTCATCAGCTGTATAAATCACAAACCATCTGCATTTTTCTAATACAGCGTGAATGAGTCAAACAGGGAGCTGCACAGCTATAGACACACAGGTTACTAATGTTTTCTCTTAATTACTGAGCTTCTTCATCTCTTTTGGGAGTTTCATAGATTCTTTCAGTGCTGCAGTTGTGGTGAATGAGGCTGATGGAAAGGCTGCTTGCCATATTGGACAAATAGAGTTGGCCAAAGCCCCCATAGGTGTGTGGACTGCTTGTCTTGTTCAGACATGACATGCTGGTAACAGAAGTTTCTTTTCTTTTTCCCCTCAAATCTAAACACTTCTTAGAAGTGGTCACCAAAATAGTCTTGTGGCCTCAGCGTTCTCTCCTTCCCTTCCATCAGGTCCTCTGGGTGTGTTTTCCCGTTTCGTGCTGTGGTGTGTGTCATGTATGTGTCAGATCCAAGACATGCGGGCCTCTAGGAGCTGCTTCTTGAGAAGTGAAAGGTTTTTTGAGAAATTTAGAGCTCATTTCTACCTTGCAGCCTTGTAAGAGGAACACCTAGAATGTGCATGTGATTTTTATTTTCCCCTTAGCAATTCACCTGAAAAAGTGTTTGAGTGCCTTGATAATTTTATTTGGAACAAGTTGACACTCAGCTGACTACAGGCAGGATGCTGTCATTCCCAGAGCAGAAAAATTTGAGAAGGGAGACAAGCAGTGTGAGAAATACTAAAGCAGGAAAAGTTCTGCACTGTTGCTTAAGTTTTGTAAGCAAAGTGAAGAAATCAAGTGTCTTGATTCTGTCATAGCTCGTCTTCTTTCTGCTTTGGAAAAATTTAACTTAGAGTGTCTCTATAGTAACAATAAATCTGAAGAGAGAAAATATGTAATAATATATAAAATATATAGTTACATTGGAAATGCGTACAGCTGTTCCATGTCTAGATAGCAGTGTATGGAATGACAGATGACATAAAGGAGAAGGGGGACCAGATGTTGCTGTTAAGATATTTTATCTAAACAAATAAGAAATGATTACTAAAAATTGTTCTAAGCAAAGAATACTTATTTTAGCATACCCACCCTTTCCCAGAAAAAAAATTGCTCTTTAAAGTGTATCTGAAAAGAAGATAAGCTGAATATTCTAACAGGATAAACTATTTTTTCCTGCATAAAATAAAAGATGGATATATATGCAGGGTTTCACCCACCGAGCTAAAGGTAGTATCTACAGATAATTTTTATTTTGTGTCTGTGAGTCTCTTGTCTTCCTACCACATGACGCTGGATAAAAACTCAATATGAAAAATTACTTATATCCAGTGACTTTAATTTAGTCCAGTGATGAGAACTCAATGAGTTGCACAGACAAGTAATTAAACTAATTAGAATGAATGTTTTTATAGCATTTCTGTTTCTCTCGTAAGAAGTCTGTTGGTCTTTATTTCTCTCTTCTGAACATGCAAGTACCCACCCTAGGAGTAAACACTAAATACACCGCTGATTAAAGGAGATAATTTTGGCAGGGTACATAACTATTATTTTGGAGCTTGCTGCCCCGGAAGCCACCAATGGAGGCTGTTGGACAGAGGTTCAGCCCCTCTGTGGGTGTTGAGAACATTTGCTGCTGTATCTGACTGTATCTTGCATGGGTTGTTCATGCATCATGTTGCTTGGAAGAGGTCAGTTTGTATTCTTCCCTCCCAAAGGAGAGAGCAAAGCCTCAGCAGGGCATCCACTATCACCTTCTGGGGTTTGAGTGTGCACAGTCGGGTGCCACAGGGATTTTGGATCCTTTTGTGTCCCTGAGCATCTGCGACTCCAGAGGAGGGCACCAGCTACATCGCATGTTCAGCAGGACCTGGATGCACGTGCCTCTGGCAAAAGCACACACTACAAAGAAAAAAGCTCTTCCCAGACTGCACCAACTTCACAAACCAGTGGGAGCTGCAGCAATCACAGTTACCCACAGGTCCCATTTTGTGTGCAGGCTGTGGGTTGCCAGCCCTGTTTCTGGAGGAGAAAGCAGTGGCTGGGAAGCAAGGAAACCTGGATTTTGTCGCCACCTTGGCACTCCAGTTCTCTCCCTCTTGCCCGTTATTGCCCCATCTGCACCAGTGCGTGCCCTCCTGGAGAGGGACCATCTCCTGCCTACACCGAGATTAAGGCCACTCTCTTAGGCGGAGTAAGTGACCGTTGCTACAATATAAATATTTCTTCAGGGCATGAACTAGTTTGTAAAGTGCAGTTTCTAATCATGAGTAGATTTTTTCAGAAAGCAAAAAAGCTAGTCAGGCCTAATCCAGTTTTTAGCAATTGAATTAAGCCTGCATTTAAAAAAGGGGGGGCAAAAGTACAAGCCAGTGATTGCAGATTGGTACTTATAATAGAAAATACACAGCACGCAATGTTCAACTTCCCCTTTTCTGGGAAGGGGTTGGCCTCTTGTGTTCATACCACCATTTTCCCCACATCTTTGGCTTAGCAGCAGCTTGAATGAGAACGTCGTGGTTCAAAAGAACAGCCTGTTAGCAGTGTACTCTGAAATAAGCCTACTGCATGGTGCTGCCACACAACCTATTCTGGTGAAACCTACAAAGGGGTTTTTTCTTCCCCAAAATACCTGTGTTTCTCAGAGTAAGTTTTTCTTATCTCTACACATCGGTCACATCCCAGTTGAGCTGTTAATGTTAAGAGGCAGCTTTCATGTGATTAAATTCATCGTGGAGTTCTCCAGGATTTTCTACAACTGTTGGTGCCTTTTAAAAATCCTTTCATTCTACCCTCAGCCCACCAAAACTTCTGATTCTTGTTTTATCTATGTGTTTTTACAGAGTCTCTCAGTGACTGTGCTGTAGGGGGGTGCAGGGCAGAGGTGAGATGTGCACTGGGTTTGCTTTTTCCCCATTCATGTGCTGGCATCCAGTTTCACAGGATGTGTTGCTGGGGAAGTCAGGAGTCCCGAAGGCAGTTTGGTTTGCCGATCGCCTTTGAAAGGTGTGAGTCTCTGATCGTTAAAAGAAAGAAAAATTATCAATTGCTGCTTCCTTGTTGATAAATATTCGTGGTCACAGCATCCTGTTACAGACCTCTATGTAGGGATTTTTTTTATAATTAGAAATGTCTGCACCAACATACATAAACTTTCAATTTTAGTTTTTCACATGCCTACAAAAATTACTGCTATAACAATCTGCATACCTCCTCTTTAATTGGGATTTATTCAGCTTACAAAGAACTGTAGAAGTATTGGAGCTCTGGGCTGGTCTGACTTAAATGCTGTTTTAAAAGCTCTGCCCTAGTTCACAAAACCTGTCTTTCTTTCTGTGTGGGTTTTTTTTTGGTTGGTTTTTTTTGTTGGTTTTTTTTTTTTTTTGGTAAATTGTTACCGTCCCAATCTATCATGCAGGAATTATTTGCCCTGATTTGCTTCTGCTTATTCTTCTGTATGTAATTAAGCAATGTTTTTAAGTGTTTTATCACAGATGAGAGCAACAGCATGTTTTTTGCTGTGCTAGCTGGTGTGCTTTTTGATATTACTTTAGCAGCTGCATGCTGAAAACAGTTGTAAGGAAGGAAGAACATCACCCTAGGCATGTTCCTTTTTTTTGCACCGTGAAATGTGTATCTGCCCTCTCATCCTTGTATATGTAGGAGAAAAACGTTACTGCAGCTTTAATGAATGTGAGTTCAGCGTCTGTGATAGGGAGCAGGATGACAGCTCTGCTCTGTGCTGCCTGTGTTTGCATTGCTGCAGCCTTCACAGACAAAGAGTAGATGGTCATGGGGGCCTTATGGTGCTGCCAAGTAATATCAGTTAGTTTCTGCTCTGCTCTGAACTATATGAGCATGACTTCTGAGCAGCCACGCAGGTTGGAGTCAAGCGCTAAAATCTGAGATGCTCAGAGGGACACGGCATTTCCATCCTGGGGAACTCAGGGACCCGCGGGCTTGGAAGGTTGTGAGAGGAGATGATTGAAGATACCCAGAAATGAACAGAAACACTGAGAGGTCCATCATGATGTGGTTTGTCACATGTCCTGGAAGGGGTGGAAAATTCTTCAGCTCAGGAAAAAGGGTGGTGCAGGTGGTGTGTCTGCAGTGTTTGCAGGGCGGTGAGCAGCAGGGCCTGGCTGGTGTCCAGGGGCAGAGCATGGCATCTGTGTTGAGGTTTGCTGAGATCCACTTACTGTGAGATAAAGTGGGATGGTATTCCAAAAGAACCCAGGGACTGAACAATTTGTGCCCAACAAGTCCTTGCTAGTGAGCTCAGTGCTGTGTAACCTCCTCTGTTACTTCTGCTGCGTCCCCAAGCTGGGGAAGGGGCGTGGGAAAGCTGTAAGGAGGAGTTTGTACCTTTGTGATATTAAATGTCATGTTCAGACAAAGGGGGTGTGGGTGTTAAATTACAAGGGTGTCATTTGCTGTTGCTTGGCCTATGGAGCAGAGAGGATGCTGTATGTGGAGACTGAGCTCCTAAGCAGTAAAACAATAAAATATTTCCACCCTCTTCAAACATCAGCCGGCCCTTGCAAATGAACACTGCTATATTTCAGTGCTTATTTGCAGGTATCCTCGTGCGGGTAGTTTTCCCACTGTTCATTTTCAAATGAGGCCAGGTGCTGGGAACTCTCTGCCAGCACAGGGCACAGCAAACAATGCAGCGAGATGAAAGAATAAAGGTTTTATTGGCAAATTACACAAGTGTCCCTAAAGCATTTGGGTTTTTTCTGTTTGTTTGTTTTTAAAAGCAAGGTTTACCTGTGAAAAGTGAAGATCCATTTGCACTGCCCGGGGGGTTCAACTCCTTTCAGCCTCTGTTTTCTTTATTCCAGCCCTTGTCTGAAAGCAAGATGCAACAGAAAGCAGTGATATTTCTGATGCGCTTTTTCCTTTCTGCTAAAATTAAGGTTTTCCATGCTTTTTAATTAGACATACCTTCAAATTTGGTTGTCTTTAGACAGCCTTTTCCAGACTCAGTCATGTTTTGGGGTATGAGGGAAGACAGGCAGCATCTCACCCTGTGTCCCGCCAGCCCTACCACTTCCCCAGCCACAGCTTGCAGGGTTTTGAATATTGCTTTGTGCAACTGAGCTGTGTCCCAGGTGCCATGGAAAATTCCTGCTCTGCCACCACCTTGGAGCTTGTGGGATCAGCACTGCAGAAATGGAGTTCAGTTTCTACCCGAATATTTGCCTTTTGTTGTGGGGGAAGTAGGCTGTAAAATTAACTATGTGCACGAGGTAAAGATGGGAGACAGTGAAAAGATTTCAGTATTCGGCAAGAGAAACCTTCTGGACTTTTTATCATCCCTTAGCTTGAACTGTACAGTTACCTTGTGCTGATGGAAGGTGGCATTGCTACACAGGGAAGCATTTTCCAGTGCCAGCCAGGCCTTAAAGCGTGGTTTATTTCCCTGTATGATTCTCTGCAGTTTTCCCAGTCTGCGGCCAAGTGATCAGATAGGAAATCTGGCATTTCCTCAGTCATGCACAGAGTTGCCATTAAGATCACTCTTCATTCTCTTGTCAGATACTCTGTAGCCATTTTAACGGGTTCGATTGATCAGAGGACTGTGGCTGGATTGTTTCATTATTTAAATAAATTTCAGAAATTAAATGAAGACAGGTTAGGGCCTCACTCGTAAGTGCTGGGGAGATAAGTTTAAAAGAAGGCATTGCATCTGACCTGTGTGCTCCTGTCCTGGATGGCTTTGCTGAAGCAAAGCAAATCAAAAGTTTTAGTTCCTGCACACAGGTTCTCCGTGGTTTGGTTTAAACCTCATTCATAATGACAGATTCTGCTTGGAGCCAAGCACTTTCGTTTTTCACCTAGTTGCCTTTTGCTGCTTTATGCATTTGCTCATTTAAAAAGAAAATTTTAAAAAAGGAGATTTTTTTTCTTTCAACCCCTTGCAGTATGGGGTGACAAGCAAGAGATGTGGCAGGTGAGCTGGAGGGATGAGGATTGTCTTCCCTCCCTATGCCCACTGAGTACACAGTGAGCTCACAAGGCAGCTGCTGACCGCACCCCTGCACCCCACTCCTGTGGGCACTCCACAGTGGTAGCAGCCCAAAAAAAGAGGTCATTTGCCCAGGGTCCTGTCCATAACAAAATATAAAGTGAGCAGGGCCAGCTTTAGGGATAGAGGTTGACCTGACCATGGTGCAGCCCCACATTGAATATCAGATGTGGATTTTTCCCCCTGAAGGGATGCGTGTCCTGTGGACATGGCTCTGGTGATAAAGTGTAGCTTCCCATCAGGATGTGCTGGTTGCTAAGGCATTGCATTGGAGGAGCTGAAGTGGCATCATTTACCCGTTTTGTCAGGAGCAACACCACATATTTAAAGCTGTCTGCTGGAGCTTTGATGTTCTGGCAAGTGGCTCATGTTGGAAAGCTGTGAGATGCTCTTGATGCTTTCTCTAATGTTCTGGGATGGGCTGTGGCAGTCCCTGCAAGAGTACATGATGCACCTCCCAGGGATGTGTTTGGGGGGGGGTGCCAT
>VYZT01034636.1:247761-291161 GCA_013400735.1 Pomatostomus ruficeps | reverse complement strand
CATCCTCCTTTGGAACTTTCTATTCCTTTACTCCAAATGACATCCTTACTGAGGTCCTGGAGGACCTATAGCTTGGAGGTCCCAATAAACTCTCCTTGCTCAGGTAAATGTTGAGCTTCTCCTCCTCCCCATCTTTCAGGATGTGGGTGGAAGGGACAAAGACAGTCTGTGTAGCTAGTTACGAGTGCCCCAAACTGCACATCTTAGACCAAAAGTCATTTGTTCCTTTTATTGACTTCTAAAAAGAAGCATTTGACTTGGGCTTGATTTCTGTGGTGCATCGTGATTCTCATGTGGCAGAAAAAAACTACTCAAAGTGTAGGGTTAGAAAACCAGCAATTAGACTTGCAGAAAACCACTCTGTGAAAAAGAAGAATGAAGAGAAGCAACAATCTGTACAATATTTAGAAAAACTGTAGCAGACAGAATTTTTCATCTTTCCACACATTTAGATATGTTTTGAAGGGACCTTGGCCCTTCCTCTGTATTGGAGCATCCTTGTTAAAGGCCAGTCATCCTGTCCTCATAAGCATTGGGAGCTTGGTGCAGCAGAGAGCTTGCTGAGCTTCCAGAGACTGGGGAATTCAAAACATTTAGTCTGACTTTTAAGAAACCTTTGATTCAAAGCTGTAACCTAGATATTTCTCCTTCTCCACTCTTTCTCTTCCATCGCATTTCTTTATGTTCCTAGCTTTTTCTTTCTGTGGAGGAGGGGGGAGATTCAGTGAAATATAAATAAGCCTTGCTCTGTCTTTGATGTCCTTTGAATTTTCTTCCTTTTGCTGATGTTGCCACATGAATTTTGCAGGAGGTCATACATTAAAACAGGAGCAGACCATTAGGTGCAGCTGTGGCCTGGGAGGGAGAGCAAGACTCAGAGGAGCATCCCAAGAGTCATGGCTCCATCCTTATCTTCATTACCATGGCCCAGGGCACTGCATTGCACCTCCCTTCCCTTGTCTAAGAAAGTCAGTATCATAAATATTGTGGAATCTACAGGGAAGAGTGAGATGACCTGATCACCTTCACCCTGCTTCTAGCACCAGTTGGGCTTACAGAGCCCATTCTGCCCCCTTCTCTCATCTTTTGGCCTGTTTCAGCCAAATTTGATGTAAAGGAAGAAGCTTCAAAGCTCATTAATTTTCTGCAGGCACAATTAAAAATGGGCGATCAGGAAGATGGGCGTTGGGACAGTTATGTGTTTATCTCCAGCTTCTGATCCCATCTGTAGTGGGACGCAGCAAGTCACAGATCACAGCCAAAGTATCTGTGGAAAGACAATTGTGAGGGGAAGTAGAAGGGCAATTTTGAAGGAATATATGGAAATGATAGAGAACACGCAGTGTAATCCAGTTTAACAGACAGTCGGCACAAATCTGCAGAAAACCAGGCATCATTGCTTTACTGGTTTTCTGCTTGTTTATCATTAAAAGGCAGAGGGAAAGAAGGAAACAGAAAAGGAAATGTTGGCTCAGAGGCGAATGCTTTGGAGAATGGTGGCGACAATGCTGGTGGTCCCAGCTTAGGGGGAAATAGCACTGGGTCATCCTGACCGAGACAGAGACGTGAGCCTGTGGGCAGCCCCATCCCTGTTTCACAGAGCTCAGCAAATATTCTCCATTTCCCAGGGAAGCACCTGGAGCTTAAATGCAGCCTTGAAAGTCAGCCAAATGCTCTGATGTTTCACCAAGTGTGCGGGAGCTTGCCTGGGCTGTGTCAGGGCTGGGAGGTGCAGAAGTGGCAGTGGCTGTGGACATAAAGCACTGTGCAGTTATGCAGAGGCATCTGCACCATAACAAATGGTGTCTGCATGGCATCTTCACCATGGTGTGTTTGGTGTTTCACAGCTTGAGTGTCACAAGAGCCTTATCTGCAAAGGTGCTGCGTGGTGAATTCACGCATGGAGTGTTTCGTGTATGGGGAATTGCTTCGTGCTGGGTTTCGAGTGCGTAGAGCTGGAACTTGCCATCCCTGCTCTTATCCCCAGCTGGAGCTGCTTCCTCTGGCAGCATATCATTTTGAGTTTCCGTATGTACTGGAATGGTATGATCTGTGACTGCCGAGCAGCAGCACTATGCCCTAGAGACCTGCAGGGTATTCCTCAGCTGCAGACAGAACCGAGAAGCTGACGGCTGCTTTCACAGTTTCTCTCGTGCCAAGACTCAAGCAAGAGGAGCAGATACAGGGACAGCACTCAAGTGGTTATAAAGTGTCTGCTGATGTTGGATGTGTCCAGGTGTGACTGCAGTGGGATTTTATTTTGTGAGATCTTCATGTATTCGGTTCTGGATGCAGCTCATCATTTACAGTCTTCACAATGAGAAAATGTCCATTTGGTTAGACATGAGATCATGGTTTGGATTGGAAAGGATCTTTAAAGATCATCCAGTCTGTTCCACCTGCAGTGGGTAGGGGCATCGTCCGTTGGATCTCTCATTCAGGTTCTCTATCTAGAACACTTCTGCAGAACTCAGTGCAGGCCTGACCCACTCTGCAAATCTCCACTTTCCATCCTCCTCCAGTTTGTAAACACCAGTGCCTCTCCCACTCAATTCCAAGAACTTCTTGCTTGTTAGATATGAGTTTTCATCAAGACAGTAGAAGTATTATGAAACCAGAGACCATATGATCAGGAAGAATAGCAAATTGGAATCAATGATTAATTAAAGAAAGCATCTTGTCAAATAGGGAAGTGACCTTTTTTATCTTCTTCTTTTTTGATTAATGAAACTCTTTCGACAAGTAAATTCTTCCTTTCTCCCCCCAGCCAGTCCTGATAACTGCAGGTTGATCCTAAAAAAGCTGGTGTCATTTTTCTTTGTGCTTGTTCTGACTGATGTTTGCCTCAGATCCTTCAAAAATACATTTTACAGAATTCTTGCATTTGGGAACTTGCAAAACCACTTCAACATAAAAATCAAGCTTTAAAATGTTTTGGTTTGGCTTTTTTCAATTCCATAGAGAGTGACATGCACAAGTTGGGACTTAATTAGAATATCAGTGGGATCACAGAAAGGGACTCTGTTTAAAAGGTATCTGAGGGCTTCTGTGACTTTTGGTAGCTATTTCTGTCAATACTGAGTGAAAAGTGGTGTTCTAAGAAAATTTCTCTTCTGGAAAAGACTTGATAGGCCTCCACAAATCTGCTGCAGTTTCTTTGAGCCCACCTTTTATCAAAACATAGACGTTTGGAAGTGTTGATTTGCATTAACTCTTCTTTCTGCCATTACTTTTAAAATCAAGGCAGACCCTATAGCTTTATTTAGAAATCACCCATCATTAGTAACCACAGTCATTTAGTAGACATATTTACAAGGTAAGTGACAGTGGGAAGTAATTAAGTTTAATATAAATCACACTCAATTTCAAATCTGCAGCCTTCAAAATAGTAATTAATAGAATTGCAGCTTCTATAAAAAGATGCAGTATTTATAGCAGTATGTTCTTCTTTACCCAGCTAAACACATTGAGTCTAGTGGAAATTAAAATCCCCTGTCTGTTCATCTTATTTGTTCCAAAGTCATTTTATTCATGTGGTGCACTTCATTGCAAATTACACACTGCTTTTATTCTTTGTGGGGAGATTTTTGACTCTTAAAATGATGATAGGGAGGAGGAAGAGTTTGGCAATATCCAAAATTACATTACAAACGCACATACCTTGAGCTATGGCTTTCTGCTAAATCTGTGTTTTATAGATCAGTGCCTAACAACATGTGCTTTGTTTCTCAGGTGTCATGCAGCTGACAGGTCTGCTGGTGGAGCTGATGATCACAGCCAGGGCAGAAATTGATTAAACAAAACAGAGTCAAATAATCGGGGAAGTTTGGAGCTGTTTGCAAGATCTACGGATTTGGTTGCCCACCCTGTCAAAAGAAGCCACCATCTGGGACAACAGCACACTGCCAGCAGCTGCCATGGCTAGCAAAAGAAAGTCCACAACTCCCTGTATGGTGCGAACTTCTGAAATCATGGAGCAGGAAGGTGCCGAGGGCGTAGAGACTCCTAAAGACAAGGGGACTGGTGCATCACAGCAGGACTCCAAAAAAAACTGGCCTTCAGACAACTCAGTCAAAGACTGCGAAGTGGTTGAGGCAAAGCCCCCAGCTGAAAATCAGTCTAAGAAACCCCAGGGTGGTTATGAGTGTAAGTACTGTCCTTACTCAACACAAAACTTAAATGAATTTACAGAGCACGTTGACACTCAGCATCCAAATGTCATTCTCAACCCCCTGTATGTCTGTGCTGAATGCAACTTCACAACTAAAAAATACGATTCTTTATCTGACCACAACACAAAATACCACCCGGGAGAGACTAACTTTAAACTGAAATTAATTAAACGCAATAATCAGACTGTTTTGGAGCAGTCCATTGAGACCACCACTAACGATGTCACTGTCACAAGCAGTGGGCTAGAAAATGCAGAGTGTGACGATTCCCTTCATGGGGGAATTGGTGCGAATAAAGTGCCAGTGATGAAAGTGGCAAAGCCTAAAGGGGAAACCAAGAAGGCATCCAAAAAGCCAGAAGAGGGAGTTACAGAAAACCACGTGGATGGTGCTCTTCCCCGCATCATAACTGAAGCCACTGAAGCTATTGCCTGTATAAATGGAGACCTTCTCCATGATGTGTTAGCCCATGTTATGCCCTCTGTACAGCTGCCACCAAATATCAACCTTGTCCCCAAGGTCCCGGTCCCTTTGAACAGTACCAAATACAACTCTGCACTGGACACTAATGCAACCATGATCAACTCCTTCAATAAGTTTCCTTACCCAACACAAGCAGAGTTGTCCTGGTTGACAGCAGCATCAAAACATCCAGAAGAACAAATCCGAATCTGGTTTGCTACGCAGCGTTTGAAGCATGGTATAAGTTGGTCTCCTGAAGAAGTGGAGGAAGCAAGGAAGAAGATGTTCAATGGTACCATCCAGGCCGTTCCCCAGACCATCACTGTCCTGCCAGCTCCTTTGGCAACTGCAAAAATGCCACAGCCCATCATCCAGACAGCTTTGCCTTGTCAGATACTGGGCCAGACTGGCCTGGTTTTGACACCTGTGTCAAATGGTTCAACTGTTTCCTGTTCACCAATTACACTTGCTGTTGCCCCGAACCAGGGGCAAAAAAGGACAATACAGACCTTATCAAGTGCCCCAGAGGCCAAGCGTCCTCACGTAGTTCAGGTGCCTGAGATTCCGGCCAAGTTGACTGCTGTTCCAGTGACACCAGCCAGCGAGCGGAAAAAGACCAAGGAGCAGATAGCAGAGCTGAAGGCCAGTTTCATGGCAAGCCAGTTTCCTGATGATGCAGAAGTCTACCGGCTTATAGAGGCAACAGGTCTTTCCAGGAGTGAGATCAAGAAGTGGTTCAGTGACCACAGGTACAGAAGTCAGAGGGGCATTGTGCAAATCCCTGGTGATACTTTAGGGAAAGATCAAATAGCACCTTCAGCAGGTCGACATGGCCGGTCATTTCATCCATACACAGATTTCACTCCACAGAGATTCAAAGAGAAAACTCAAGAGCAGCTTAGGGCCCTTGAGGAGAGTTTCTTAAGATGCTCTTTTCCTACCCAAGGAGAATTGGATAGGCTTCGAGTGGAGACTAAGCTGAGTAGGAGGGAGATAGATTCATGGTTCTCTGAGCGGAGAAGGATAAGGGACAGCATGGAGCAAGCTGTCTTGGACTCAATGGGATCATACAGAAAAATTAAGGATCAAGGAACCCCCAATGGTGCAATAAGCCAGGCAGAACTTCTCAGTAGCTCTCAGCTCCCTGGTGCTTTATCTGGGTCCTCTACCACGTTGAAGAAAACACAAGAGCAAATTCATCTACTGAAAAGCACATTTGCAAGGACCCAGTGGCCATCACCCCAGGAATATGACCAGTTAGCATCTCAGACTGGGCTCACGAGAACTGAGATAGTTCGCTGGTTCAAGGAAAACCGGTCTTCACTAAGAACAGGGTCACTTAAGTGGATTGACCAGTACCAGCAGCAGTATGCTGGTGAAGGTCATAACAAGCAAAGCCAGAAAAAGAGCTCAAAACATGTTGAGAATCCAAAGAATGGTAATGAGGTGTCTCGGCAGCATTACCAGGAACATAAAAAACTGAATGAAGAGAATGGGGGGAAACCAGTGGTGAGAGCAAAAAGGGACTGCGAACCACTGAAAGACTCTTTGTTGGGGAATCAAGCAGAGGGCGTGGACAGGCTGGAGTGCAACAGCCACGATGGCCACGGCAGCGAGGAGAACGAGGAGCCGGTGGAGGTCAACTGGGTGGAGGTGACAGTGGGCGAGGATGACGCTGCCTCGGACTGTACGGACAGCTGGAGCCAAACGGCCCCTGAGGGCCACACAGAGCTGGCAGACTTGGACTCTGAAAGTATATCTGGAGACAATTCCCACGTATAGACAGGTAATGCTGAGGGTGCCCTGTTTCGCTGAGCCTGCCTTTGTCTGGGTGTGCTTCCAGCATTCTGTAGCCCTTCTTAAGTATAAATCCGTGGAGCCCATCCCTGCTGGATGCTTGTGCCTGCTGGTTGCCTGAACAAAAGGGAGATCCATTCTGCTTGTAAATTAAAGCCAGCTGAATGGTGGGGGAGGGGTTAGTGCCATTTGCCTCATTTCTTGTCTCCTTATGGGTCAAGTCCTGGATAAGGGACATTTTTCTAATTTTTTTTTTTTGGCAGAAAGTGATTAAACCTTAAAACTTCCTACCTTTAAACAACCTATGTAACCTGTGCAGCACTTTACCTAAAACATGCTGGCTGAGCCACACGAAGAAATAATAAGTAACACTAGTTGCTAATATTCCCCTTGCTGAGAGATCACTGAATAGAGGCTGTGCCTGTTCTTGCATCTCAGGTCCTTCCTTTGCAGCATCCTGCCACGTTCCAAACAAAAGGTCACTGGGGGAAGGGCCTAGGACACAGATGCTTCTTTATGCAAAAGCAAGTAAAAAAAAAAACAAACGGGGACTGAAGTGGCTCATGCAAATGTGCTTTTTTCCTCTTGCAGGTGAGAACTGTCTCCAGTCTCGCTTTGTTTTGCTTGCTCACACTAGAGGCTTAGGAAATGCCCCAGACTAAGCTGTGTGGGTGTTTAGCAGCTCTTCTTCACAGGATCTTGAATTCAAAAGCAAGCTGCAGGACTTTGCTTTAAGGGGGTTTATATGATCTTTCCCAATGTGAAAAGATTTGTTATTTGGAGATCTGAAACCTGTTTCTGATCACAGTTGCACAGGTGTAAATCTGGAGCAAGCCCTGTCAGCATTTCTTGATTTGCATGTTGAATTGAGTTCACTGGAGCCTGTAACATTTTCTGTTCAGTATAACTGAATCTGTCTCTCCCAAACTGGAGTTTCCTTAAGCCAGAACTTTAGAGTTTATCCTACAGAAAGCTCAGCATCCTGCATTAAAAACCATAGTGAGAGAACACCTGTTTGAGAAAATCAGTAATTTTCTGGCATCTAATAAGTAAATTATACTTTAGCATTTCTTTAAAAAATAAAAATAAATACAAAAGCCAAGATGCATAGAAGTGCCTCCAGCTACTTGTATTTAAGACTTCTACTATTATAGCTACTAGTGCTTGGATTGAACTACCTGTTGCAGAGGTGCAGTTTTTGGTAGCGAGCCCTGCTGGCTATCACTCCACTTTCTCCATGTGCAATACTTGTCCAAAAGTCTCCTGGACATTTTCTCTGATTTGAAAAAAAAAAACCCAAAAAAACCCGACAAAAACCCTGAAGTGGTATTATTTTTAACTGTGAATTGTGTCAGCTCATCTACAGAAATGTTATGACAGCATCTATATAAAAAAATATCTTAAAGATTCAGACTGCAGTGCAAGGCACTGGCCTGCATTATCCTTGAAAAAGTTGGTAATTAGGGATGTGAGGAACAGGTGTTACCTGTGTGTCAAAGGCAGGGATTAAAGGAAGAAGGATGTGGGAACATTGGCCAGCGGCACACTGGGGTGCCACTATTGTGCAGCCACATAAGAAGGGAGAGCCAGGATCTGATCTGCCTTTTAAAGTCAAATGTGTGATGAATAAATGCATTGTGGGATTATTTTTTCTCAGGGTTGTTACTCCAGATCATTTCCCCCTTCCAGCTACAAATATTGATTCTGAGAACAGTGAGCAGACCAGGGGCTCGGAGAGGGAGTGGGGAGGGAGGCAGGAGCAGGGGGAGTTGCCTGAAACCACTATTTCTTACAAGCCTCTTGTACTGTGAAACCATGCTCTGCAAGAGCTCCCTTCCAGCAGCATAGGTTTGGTGCCTGCATTTTTGTGCTTGTGAGCAGTGTCAGGTGTGTTGGAGTGAATCTTCTGCCTCTGTGCTCTGGTACAGATGTTGACCACAAAGTTCCAGGGCTCTGGAGGTGCTCAAGAGTTATCAGAGAGGAATTTTTTAAGAACTTTGATCTCAGTTAAACTGTTGCTGAGCGATCCTTCTGATGAGGAGCTTTCCAGTGGTTGTGTGTAAAATACACCTACGGAGAAAAGGTGCACCGGAGCAGGACTTCTGTTGCAAAGAGTGTGCAGTAAGATCAGAGGGCCATTTTGTCCTCTGTTCTTTGCCAGTTTCCCAGTGTGCTGGTCTGGGGACTTGACAAAAGTCTTAATTTTCCTATATTCTGCCTGTAAATCTCAGCCCAGAAGTGCAGGTGCCTGCTCTCTGGTGCACACATGGAGGCATTGTCACAGTTGTTGTGACACAAAATTTGGAAGCTTTATATCCCACACTGATGGGACTCATGGAAAAATCTCAGCTACTTTTTCTGAGTTTTCATTGTGCAGCCAATCGTAGAAATTCTCAGCTAAAACTTTGGTGTTAAATTAGCAAGGTGTTATCCTAAATGACATCCAGGGTATGGCTCATAAGCCGACTGTATGACCTGACAGAGAGCTTGTTTCTGTCAATTGTCATAAAAAGCCTGATTTTTCCTAACATGCTTCTCACGTACCTCACGTAAGATGTGGACTGAAGAGCTGCCTAGGGACTTCTCTTGAGTGTCACACAGCCACACTTACTGTGTGAACTTTTTGCTGCTGAGCCCTACATCAGGCAGAAGCATGCGCATTTCGTATTCATTGTGTTGCTATTTTGCCAGCTTGATGTATATGGTCTACGATGAATGTTTGTTGGTGATTGACCTCCATACTCCTCTTGACTGAATTTGTGTGCAGCTTCTGTAAAACCTCTGCTCTTCCAGGCCATCTCAGTCACTCTCTTCTCCAGTATGTAGCTTTAGGAGATTTTGGAACTATTAGAGAGCATCTGTGTTACAAGACCTTATGCCCTAAAAAACAGAGTTTTTCCAAAACTGTTCCGTGTTTGGCACATTCTGCTGCTGCTGCGGCTAGAGGGAATTTTGCAAGGGACTGGGCCTCTGTGAGAGTAGGATTCATGCCAGGCTCTGCAATGCCATCCCAGGACTAGGAAGAGGCTCTGTTACTAACTCTGTATCTGAAGCTTTTGGCAAAATTGGATTTATTCCATGGAGCGGGTCAGGTTTCTTGAACAGTGAGGCTGGGAGACTTGTCCCCATAGGGTTCCAGGGCCTTCCAGATGTAGAGTGGCTGCTGTAGGGTGCACTAAAGCCATCTCTGAAAGCATTCCAGAGACTGTCATGAAGCCTTGTGTCCCTCTTGTGGTGAGGCCCAACTGCTCTGTCAGGAGAGTGCTTTATCTGCCTTTCCATTAATAGAGCGATTCCTGCCTTCCTACAGCACAGGTCAAAATTGGGTCTGTTGTCCTCCTTTGCACAAACTCAACAAACAGCAGCTGGTTCTGAATTAAATACAGCAAACTACAGCTCAGACAGGAGAGCAGGACCAGAGCGTGCCAGAGTGGTTGGCAGCTGCCGCTGGCTTTTTTCAGTGTTGTCTCCCTATGGGGTTTTCCCAAGATCAGAGCTTTTGTTTTTCCTCAGAATGATACTTCTTCCCCCATCACCACTTTTTTCCACAGTAAACTGTCTTTTTTTTAGAGTCATTTCATGACCTCCTTTTTTAAGCATGAACCCTGCAAGATGGGGTACCAGGTTCTGTGGCTCATGGTAGGAGCAAGGTAGCTGAACACCCTGGCTCTTGATAGCTGTGCCCACTGCTCTGTGGAGGTTTGCCGAAGTAAAACCATGTGTGAAAGTTGCACAGTAGGGAAAGAAAAAAAGCCCAAAGGCAGTCCCTTGCATCTGCTGAATGCATGATACTGAGCATCAGAGATAGTCTGGGTCCTCTTGACATCTCCAGCCCTTTCTGCACTGCTGCAGGAGCTGAGAAACCTTTGTTTGCCGGTGGCCCAGTGCATTCCTCAGTGTCCAAAACCACTAAAAGTGAACAATACTGGGGTTTCTTGCTTTCTGCCCAAGTTTCCCACTTTTCTTGAGGCTTAGGGTTTCATTTAAAAAGCTAATTATTGGGTCTGTTACCGGTCCTGGCCTCTGAGTCAGCATTGTGAAGCAAGTCAGAAGGACTGACCAGGGGTTTTTGCAGAATTCACATCACCCTAAAACATTTTAGGGAATGAGGCTGAAGTGGGGAGGACATGCTTTTCCCCCTGGAACCAGTGAGGTGCATTAGAGACCCAAGCTCAATTACAGTAAAGGATTTCAAAGGGAGAAGCAAAACCCAGTGCAGCAATTAAAATTTTCCAGTGAGTCAGGAGGAACAAGGGTCTGTGTGGGAAGGTCTCAAGGATGGGGGGAGGAATTTTCAGTTTGATATTGGTGCAAGCCTGTGGCCTTTTCCTGGGCTTGACTGCATTGCTTTCTGCATTGCAGTTGCCATAGATAGAGCTCACTGCTTTTGTGGGAAATAGCAGACCAGATAGCAACATCCATAAGAGGTGTGAAATAACGAGTTAGCTCAGGTTTCAGTGAGCACTGCTGCAGGGTGGGTGAGGAGGATGTTTGTACTTCTTGCACGTTCACACCTCAGTGTGGAAAAACTGAGCATAATCCCTGTCACAGAGCCCTTGCTTTTTGCTGGGAACTGGGGATACATGTGAATTGGTGGCTATTTGAAGGTTGAGTTTTGAGAGGTTATTTTTTAATCTTTGGTCCATTGTGCAGCCTTTATGTAGGTGGAGTCATATCAGAACCAGGAAGCTGCTCTGCAGAGCACAAGTACATCTGACTTTTTCCATTGTCTCGTAGTTTGTATAATTTTCTAAAATCACATAAAACAAAAAGTAGTATGAGGGGATTTACTGGGGGAGAAAGACCTGAAGTCTTCTTGGCTTTAGCACTGTCTGTCCTGTGGTTGCAAAGCAGTTGCCCCAAATACATGCACACATCATCTCTGAGTCAGTGTGAGAATCTGCCTGAGCCAAGGCTGGACTGTATATCCCTGTTAGAAATCCATAGGGGATTATTAGCTGGGTGTTACATGCAGCAAAAATCCAACACCCTACCACATCAGGCTGTGATAAGGATAAGCCTCGGGGTACAGTTAACACAGAACAGTGTTACCATATGTGCAGGGATGTAAACCAGATGCCATCTTTGTTAACAGCTCAAACAGTTCATAGTTCATTCATAGTGCCTTAAAAAATAATATGCTGCTGTTATAATTTTTGCAGGGGTACTCCTCAGCTGCACTGTCTGATGTTGAAGGGGAAATGCTGTCTGAAAATAGAAGAAAACTCTATTTTCCTGCCTGGGTGAAGAGAGCATGTTGCGACTCCAAGTTTCAAACCGCGCTTGTGGAGGCACAGTGAGAAATACTCTCACGGAACATCATCATGGAATTGTTGATAGTGCCAAAGTCCTACTACTGCATTACAAAAGAGAAGAAAGAGGAAAGGGTCCTTGTACATAGGTTTCTCTTAGTTCTCTCCCACCCGCTTTCCTGCCCAGCCTCTTCCTCTACTGGAACAGATTTGTACAACATAAAAATTTTGTTAATTTTTTTAATAGGTGCAAGTTATTCTTGCATATAATGCAATTGAGAAATTTTGGGGTTGGCTGAGGGGAGGGGAGTATCTTTCGTGGAGGAAGGAGAGGAGATTTTTTTTTCTGAAGTGTTTTAAGAAAGAGTTGCGATCTTTTGGAGTTGTCTTGGTGCAGATCAACACCTGAGCCCAGATCCCCACCCCAGTTTACATTTCAGACCAGTTAAACATGCTCTGGAGTGGTGGGGTTTGTTTCTTTGATTTTTTTCTCTTGTTGTTTTGACTTTTTGTTTTGTTCTATGGCCACCTGCTACTGATTGAAGTATTTAAATCTCTGCTTTTCCATGCTCCTACAAGGCAAGTCTTCTCCAGCTTCTGTACTTCACTTTTCACCAGCCAGCCCTAGCTGTTGGTCTCTGAAGATTTGACTAGAATGCCTTTTTTTGGTTATTGGTTTGGTTTTGGGGGTTTTTTTAGCACTTTCTGTTTAAACATGCAGTACAACTCCCAGAGGGGTTGGAGCGAGGAAATTAAGATGCTTCATAATCCAAACTTGTTTGTGTTTCTTTGGCTGGTGCAGTGATGGACACCATAACCAGCAGTCTGCCCTCCAGCTTTAGACGTTGTAGCGCACAACAGAAGTTTCTTACTAACCCTTGCCACTAAATTTTTAGATCACTCCTAGGTTCCCGAGTGCACTTTTTTTCAAATACTGCTAATTTGGGTTTGTGTGGGGGTGTCTGTCTGTGCATGTGTGAGGAGGGAATGGAGAGAGAGCAGGAGCCTGGGTGTAAGAGCCGTCCGGTGCATTCCCCTGACGAGCTGGGTTTGGAAAACTTGCCCACCTTTCAGTACGCTGCACAAATAGGATGCTAGGGAGTTTGAATAAATCCAACTTTTCTAACTTGTTGCTCATTTGTTGTAACTCAATAAAACAAAGGCTAAAAATTTTGATAACCTTTTTCTCAACTCTTTTATTTTACTCTAAAATTAAAAAAAAGCAAAAACAACAAAACAAAACCATAAAAAAACCAAACTCAGCCCAAACTTTGTGCACAGGAGTTTGATGTCTTGAGAGCTGTGATGAGGGTTTTTACTGGTTTTGCAGTATTTGGCTTGGCAAAACTAACTCAATTAAAGTGAACTCAGTGAATACTGATGTTTATTCCCCCATGTCAGTCAGCTCTTTCCTGCAGGAGGGAGGTGGATAGTGCCTGGGAATGAGCCTTTGGGGAACACCTTTTATTTTGATTGCAGATTCACAAATTGAATGAATGAATGAACGAATGAATGAATGAAACTACCCCTGTGACTCACCCATATGTAATTACTTTTATTAATCATCAGCAGAACATATAAGTGTAGAGGGAGGTTTGCAGTGGGTGGCAACAAGTGACTTTCCTTACAATAAAGCTGTCTGGTTCATTGCTGAAGAGGAGTGACTGGATGGGGCAGCACTTCGTTTACTGCATTTGTGTGTCACAAGTCAACAGCAAAAGGTGGGGAAGTGACATCAGCTCCTCCCTGGGCAAAGGCTGCCAGACAGGGAGCATGCACATGTCCCATCACACAGGGCTCAGATGTTCATCTCCAGGGTGGAGGCGGATGCCTGTGCAGTCATGGATGCAAAGATAAGGTGACCAAAATGAGAATGCATCTGAAGATGCTTGTCCAGAACTCCAAAGCTGTAACTGAAACTAATTGCCACTTTCATTTGCATTGCTTGTATGAAAGGATGGTAATATTTTAATTGCCCTTACGAAGTTTTTAACAGCCACTTGATGGCTTAATATTCCAGTTTGCATCTCTCCTGTCTGATGTGTGTTGTACATCTGTGTGTTGGGAGCACTGACCTACTTTGCTTGACTAGCAGTGCTCCCAGGGAGCTCAGCAAGAGGCTTAGGAAGAACAAGACCCACCTAGGTTTTTCTGTGTTTGTACATTGCAGATATGGTGGGAATAGGACCCAGGAGCTCTGCAATTCAAATAAAACAATAGCAGTGGCCCTGCAGCCTGTCATCACACAGATAATGAGGCTGAAGCTGTCCCCCAGCAAACAGGCTGGCCAAGACTGGCACAGTCTTTGCCAGCGTGGGCAGCCTGGCAGCACTGAGGGGGTTTATGCAGGCAGGTTGTGGTGTGGTACCAAACCTTCAAATTCCTGGAAAGCCAAGCCCAGGACCCCTTTTGTCTGAGGTTAAAGCAGCCCAGGTCCCCACAGCGGCTGCTTCAATGTGGCTGCCGGAACGGGCTCAGGAGCTGGGCATTGGAAGCAGGCTTTGTTTTAATTAATATGGACGCAGTGACTGCGCTTCTAGGAGAGTCCAAGCACCGAGGGACAATCAGGACATTGTTTGTGCACAGCAGCCATTAGGGACGGCCTTGGCCTTGGGGTTTGGTTGCACACGATGAAAACAGGCTGCTGACACGGAGTTTCCTCCCACACAGCCCTGCAGCCCCGGAGCCTGGCGCTGGCACCACGGCCAGCAGGGCCTGTCCTGGCAAAGTTCTGCAGCGAGGAGATGGCACGGGATGGCCTTTCCTGGGCAGAGTCCCCCAGCACCAGCAGGCCCTGGCACTCAGGTGTTGATTGTTGTCTTCCACAACACATTTTAACCTAAGTGTTGAAATTTTCTAATCAGAAGAAGTCTAGTTAAACACACAAAAATAAAATAGATTTTTAAACTTGTGCATCATTTTTTTTTAAATGTGGCTTGTAGAAAAAGCTGTCACTGGGAAGTCGGTAACGACTTGAAGTAGGTGGCCTCTACTTTTTAAATTTTGTCTGATTTTTGCTGACAAGAGGATGGATTTTCATTATGTACACACTTTACTTCTCCTGTTTGGTCCATAGGATGCTGGGAAGCTCTTAACTGGTGTTAGAGATATGGGGACTCCCAAGTACACAATTTACATAGGTCATACAGAATCCTAATTAAATGTGAATAGTGGGAGACCACTCAACAGAAAAGAGCATCACAGAATGGTTTGGACCACAAGGAATCTTTAAAGATCATCTCATTCAACACCACTGCACTGGGCAGGGACATCTTTCATTAGATCAGGTGGTTCAAAGCTCCATTTAACCAAGCCTTAGGAACTTTTGGGGCAGCAACTGCAGCAACTATAAACTCGCTGCAGTCTAAGTGATGCAGTTTTCTCAAATTTTTTTGAAGGAAGAAAAGAGAAAAAGTGCTTCAATTTTCAATCACACTTCTGCAGTAGCACAATACCTAACCTCAAATCTCCAATTCTGACCTTTGGGAATTTCATTTAATGTGTCACTTGGAAAGTCAGCCAGTGAGTGGTACAAGAAACCTGCACCTGCAGGGTGAAACTCAGCAGTTGCAGGGATCACTCCAGGAAGAAGGGGTGTCCCAGCACCATGTGGATCAGTACAAACTGGAAGGAAAGTGCTGAGGTATACAAAGAATCTGAGTGATTATGAGCATAATGATAATTAGGTGATGATAACTTAAAAATCTAGAGAAGTACACACGCAGGTAAAATGGCAACCAAGATGAGTAATATTTATACATTATATTTGCCATCAGCAGAAATTTAACCACTTAAACATTCTTCGTCATCTTGTAGCCCTCAAATTTTTTTAGGTAGCGAAAAGACACATCCTGAAATCTTACCAGGTAATGGAAGGAGGAAAAGAATAACTTTCTGAAGTACATAATGTAACATTGTAGGAAGTTCATTGGGCATCTTGTTAGCAAGGAAAGAGCATACCAGTGATGGAAATGAACTTTTTTACTGTATGCTGGGTAAAAAGAAAGACCTGAGAGGGAAATCTGTACTCATTCGGTCAGAGACTAATGCAAAGCAGTTACGAATGGGGCCTGTGGCTCTTGAGCATAACACTGAAAATACTCATAATACAGCAGGAAAAGTGAATGCATTGAGTGAAAGCAAGAGAATGTGAGATATGCAGTGAAGGAATGAAAATGCAGCATAAAAAGCACCAGGCAGGGTTTCTCGAGTGTCAGCAGTTGAACCATATCCCAATCAGATTATTGCAAGCTCTGGCGAGGATGGAGGTAAGAGCTGAGTGACCGGGTAATTGTCAGAGCAAATCACACAGCACATCTTGAGCACAGCAAGCAAAAGCAGGGGGTTCTATGGTTTTCTTATTTCCCTCAAAGTGATGCACCAAAATGGTAGTTCCAATTATATTAAACTTCTCATAATTTATGTGTACCTAACACATCCAGCAAACTTGCTCAGGCACAGTAAATGGGACATCATTGTAGCTTCTTCAGTACACAAACTCACCCTCACCTTCCTCTTATTTTTTCATCTTTCTAAAAAGTCTAGAACATCCCAGTGCAATATATCATGTAAGATTTAGTGTGCAGCAATTTTAATCTAAAAAATAGTTTTGCAAATGTCTATAAAATAGCTAAAGGAATAATAGCTTTAATCCAAGTTTATGGACAGAGAAACTGAGATATATGTGGGTATTCACAAGACTGCTGAATAAATCTGTTAAAGGCAAGAGCTGAGTTCAGCTTAGCCTTGCCATGACTCCTCAGCAAGGAAGCTTCATTTTATATTTGTATCAAATCATTGCTGTTTCATTGGTGTTTCTAAGCCTTTCACCCAAAGCCTTTCCCTCTACAAGAGGCAAAGACACAAGGGCAGAAATGAGCAGGCTGGGACTGGGGATTCTCAGAGACCTTCATCCCACACAGTCCTCCCCAGACATCCATCATCTCCAGCCCAACTCTCCAGGCAAAGCTTTCACCTTCCTGCCTTAATTCCTTCCACCTTTAAGTCTCCTCCTAAACATCCTCCATCCATCTTCCTTTCCCAGAGACCCATTTGGGGAGGTGTTGTGGTTTAACCCCAACTGGCACCTCAGCCCCACACAGCTGCCACTCACTCCCCTGTGGTGGGATGGGGAAGAGAATTGGGAGGGTAAAAGTGGGAAAACTCACGGGTTGAGATAAAGAGAGTTTAACAGGCAAAGCTAAAGCCATGTACACACACAAAGCAAACAAGGAATTCATTAACCACATCCCATGGGCAGGCAAGTGTTCAGCCATCTCCAGGAGAACAAGGCCCCACCACACCTAACAGTGACTTGGGAAAACAAACTCCAAACATCCCACTCTTCCTTCTTCCACAGCTTTTATTGCTGAGGATGACCAATGGTTTGGGATATTACAGAATCATAGAGTAGTTTGAGTTGGAAGGGACCATGCCATATTCAACTCAATGAAGCACAAATCCAAAACATACCCCCAAACCAGCTGCTGTAAAAAAAATGAACCCTACCACAGCCAAAACCACGACAGGGGCACCAGGGGGAGGTGCCAGGTGCTCCCGCCAGCCTGGGTAGCATTTCTGGCCATTCCTGCAGCTGCTCTTTTATTCCCACACAGAGGGAATTTCTTCTTCCGTTATAGCAGGAGGTCACAGTGTGCCAAGGGATGCTTTATAAACACATCAGTATGTGCAATTAAACCCCCATGGTTTAAAGAGCATTGTTACCTTCTCAGACCAAGAGAAATGGAGCCTTTCAGCCTCTTTGGCCTCCCTGAACCACTCACACCAAATTATTAATACCAGAAGGCATTTTGCCACACAGTGGCATGTAACATATATCTCTACCTACATGTTCAAATTTGACATATTTTGCTTTTCAAGTCCTCCCATAACCCCAGCAGTCCCTCTCATCTCAGCACTGGGGCAGGAATTTAAATCAGCACTAATTTTGATTGATGGGTATAGTTATTCATTATTATTTCTGACACATTTGGAGATGGCCACTGCCCATGCTAAGAACAAGGGGACACAACTGGAGCATCTGCAACAGAAATAGGATGCCAGAGGTTTTGGCAGTGTCAGCCCCATTATCCAGAGAGTGAGTAGAAATACCCCAGACTGGGACACACAGCTCCAAACCTCTTCTCCAGCCCAGACTCAGCTACCAACAGACTTCAACCTCAGCTGAGCAAGGAGCACTTGTGTTGGGGTGAGGGTCCAGGGGTTTCGCCCATCATGGCCCAGGTGAAGAATCCAGAGTCAGGAGTACAAGCCAAGATCGATCCCTGCATCTGAAGGCTGGCATGCTCTAAGGCTCCCTTATTAGGGATTTAAACAAAAGGAATTTTAATCTTTTTTTTTTCTTCTTTTTAATGCCAGCATTTGAATAGGGAGGGGGAATGGAAATTTTAACACAAAGCACAAACACTGAAGGTCATGGAAAGGCAAGGAAGGCATTGTCTCCAGTAATATTGAAAGGGAGACCAACCCTGCTGTATCTGAGCAAAAAAAATGAATACTTCTTTTGATTGGGAAGAAAGTTTCTCCATGCCTGGTTGCAGTGCAGCATTGCACATCGGAGACTGCTGCGGCTGAGAGCAAGGAGAATTAATTACTTTGCTTTTTGAAGCATGGACTGCTCTGCTCTGCTGTGCCAGCTTCAAGAATGATAAGCACTTATCCAAAGAGCACACTTTTGTCCTCTGGCGTGGGAGTTTTGCTTGTCTAAATCACAGGAGGCTGCTGAATCTTTGTTTTGTTTCCTTCATACTTGGCCCGCACTTGAACCTGGATATCCCCACTCTCTCTTCGGACTCACACAGAGCAATTTTTTGCCATCTGAGGGAGGGACACTGGACCAAGCACTGTGCTGGCCACAAAGTGTCATGGTGTCAGTGCTCAGCACTTCCCAGAATGGGGCTGCTGCCACCACAGCACATCACAGCCCATGGCCCAGACATGGCTTTGCCAAACACAAACTTATCTCCAAATCACCTCCTCTCATTGGATTTTGATTGTATTGAATTATAGAATATGCTGAGTTGGAAGGGACCCATCAGGATCATCGAATCCAGTTCCTGGCCCTGCACAGGACACCCAAGAATCACAACCTGTGCCTGAGTTTCAAGGGTATTTTAGCATCTAAACAAAAGTGAAGTACACCTTTCTCTGAGGGAGCAGGTGGTGGCACTGAAGGATGTCATCAGCGCTTTGTCCTCAACTAGGCAGCAGCAGAATAGGCTTATTGATAATGTGTCTGGCCTTTCAGGGTGTCAAATTATTTTATTGAGTCTCTTACACCTCTCACTCCTGCTTATTCATTTAGAAGGTGATTTTTTTTATATACAAGTGACTTGGGAACTGAAGTCATACAGGTTGATGAAGCTTTCCTCCTTTACTTACAAGTAACTTCCAGGTGGCCCTTGGCAGGAGAAAAATGTTTTTGCTCAGTAAAAGCACCACCCACTAATTCAGGGTAGCTGCAGATGCTGCTGCACTGACCTTCATCAGGCAAAATAACACAGTGTTTAAATTTTCACCGTAGTGTTGACACCCCTTCTGAAAAAGAGCAGTTCCCACCTCTCCCAAAGCCACTGTTGGTGGCCATCTGCAGCTTCAGCTTGCCAGAGTCATAACTCCTAGTGCTCCTCCTCATACCAGCTTTTTGGTAACAGCTGTTGACTTACCTAAACAGTTGCAAAAGAACCTAAGGACATAGGCATGGGGCAGTTTTTACATGAACAGCTCCTGCTGGCCTGTTGTGAACACTCTTCCAGCAACGCTCAGTGAACCTCATCCCAGTTCTCTGTAGAGCCAAAACCGATGTCTTCTCAGCATCCTGCACACTGAAGTTCTTAACTCATTTTCACAGCCACAGCATTAATAATTTTTAAAAATAAACCAGCATGCCAAACGTAAGACTAAATACAAAAGCTACTTGGAGCTTATCAGGTTTTATCATCCATTTCTTGATGCCAGCTAGAACTGCCTTATTTCCATGCCTTGCGTAACTTACATTAATTTGATACTACTGAACCACGGTCATCAGCACCTAAGCAAGGCAAGGATCAAGCTGACAGACAAGAGAAATCAGCACTTCTTTTGAATCATGTTCTCCCTGAATTATCATGTGCAGGTAACGATTTCTTAATTGACATGCATGCTTGTTCAACACTGGATCAGTCCTACAAATATGACCCAGGCTAAGAGCTTCTTAAACCTATCACCATTCAGGTGACAAGACAGATGAACAGGGATGGGAAAAAAATAGTTATGCCCAAATGGTCTCTGTTGTAACTGCTATTCAAAAAGAGAGACTGTAGGTCCAAGGCACCAATATAATCTTTCTTTCAAGTCCCTTCCCACCCTTGTTCCCCAGCTCTTTACCAGGGCTGCAGTGCCAGTCAGCGGCTGTTTTTCTGGCAGACATATAGCAAAGCTGAAGCCTGACACACAGTGGCATACTCAGAAAAAAATGCAAGTCCACAAAATTGCCCTCATTTATTGGCTTTACAATTGCTCCCTGCCCAGCAAGGAACATCTAAGAGCAAGCTTACCTTTTGGCATTTACTTAACAAAGCTTGCAATTTTAAGATACTACTCTGAAAGGGAAAGGGATTAAATCTTCATAGGTCAGATAGTGAGTGATTTGGCCCACAGATTAATTTACATCTCAGGTCCAAAAAAAGCAAAGCAGCGATACAGTGAGGTACTTATCCAGTGTAAATGATCTTGGCAGTGGTAACAGTGCTGAGTTAAAGAACACCAAATGTGAGGGAGATGCCATGTGCTGTTCTGCCCCTCCCCTGGCTGGAGGGGATACACAGCCCTGCCTCACTGTCCCAGACCCTGCTGACCAACTGGTCCAGGGCAGGGTGTTCCACTCAAGTCCCCAGAGAGTGAGCAGGAATGAGCCCTTCATGCATTAAAAACCAGATCAACCCATAGAATGTGACTGAATTCCCTCTGGCCTTTCAGCTGTGAGGGCATTAGGACTAAACTACTCTTAGACAGCCTTCCCCAGGGTCAGAGTGCTGCCTTCATGGTCACAGAGGAACAATCACTTTCCTGCTTCCTATTCTTTTCCCTAGATTCCTCCTGCTTTCCCTCCGCTTCAGTAACAGGCCCATGCATCCTCTTCAGTGTGGTTTTTCCTTTAAACAATACAGCCAGGGGTCATGATTAATCGCAGAGTTTTCCATACTCCATTTCCCTGCTCACTTTCCCATTCCACTTGTTGGGAACTTTATCTTTATTAGCTGGTCTTATCATGACTCGATTACACATTAACAGAAACTCTCCCTTAGTCAGCAGGATTTCCTTGTGGCTTCAGAGGGCAGTTCTGTGGAATGAGCCACCCCACTAGAGCCAGCCTAGGAAGTCATTGATCTCATTCAAGATGCACGAGGGGACACTGAAAGCTCTAGGACAATTTTGAGGAACTGGCAAGAGCAGATTTAGAGGATAAAGACTTTCTATAGGGGAGCAGATGCATTAGCTTATGTTGTTTTTATTAAATTACACAGTAAATATTTGGCCCGATGAGCTGTGCTCTAATAGCAGCTACAGAGCTGTCTGAGATCTTTCAGCACAGGGACTGCATCCAGCTAAAACATCCCCCTGCCCACTTAGCTACTCAACTAGACAATACCACCCTAGGGCCTGTTGTTATCTGTCTGCTTTCAAGAAATTAGACTGATACAGTTCCTAGAGACTTACTAGACCTTCAAGTGCAGTATCACCACACCTACACCTCCAATAGAGGAGTTTTCTCCTTTAATTCTACTATCACGTTGCCCAGGAAAGTTAAATGACATCAGCTTATATTAATGGCTCTTACCATTTCTTCTTTTCTTAAAAGATACATTACACAGAGGAATTCACTATTTGAAAAGGATAGAATAATGTGTGAAAACAGGGCGGGGGGAATGCTTTGTTAGAGATGAGAAAAGTAGTTTCTCAACAGATGGCTCTGTGAACCCCACAAATCCATCTGCCGTGAAGGCAATGGTTCATCCAAGGACTGACAGCCTGGTGAGACCTCCCAGTGTCAGACAGTCCAGGTGAGAAGCAACATATCCACAGTGACACTGCAATGACTGCACACTCCCCTCTGCTCCCAAAACAGTCCATGGACATCTCCATGGGGTGCCTCTAAAGTCCAGAAACAAGGAGAAGGTTTGGAGAAACCATTAGATGCTCAGTTACAGCAGCTAAAAAAAGAATGGGTAAGACAGAAAGCACAAAAACTCTTCTTCTGAAGTAGCAGCTCCAAAGGCTCACGTGGCATTTAAGGACAAGAACTCTTGAGTTAAACTAGTTACATTCATGAGATCATCTCAGAGAACGAACAAGTAGCTGATATGTGGAAAACAGAGCTGGATGTATGCAAGGGAAGAGGTATTAAACTGGTTATCACCTAAAGGGGAGGAAATAAAAAAAAATACAGATTGGCAATTTACTGCCTGCATGACAGCCAGCAGAGAAGGCAAGAAAAGATTATAAATTGCTATAAAACCAATATTGCTACTGGGCACATGATTTTAAGTATCAAGACTCAACTTCTGAAAATAGTCTGGAGTTCTTCATATATGATGGCTGTCACAGCAGGCAATGGGTGAGGAGTCCCTGTTACAGCCTGCTCTGGCTCTCTAAACTGATGAGGATTTACATTCTGCAGGTGAATCTGATACCCCTGTAAGTCTTGTCTGCCTCTGCAAAATGCAGGCAGTGGGTGTGGGTCCAATGCAGTAGAGCTGAGAATATCCCTCCTCTTCCTCCTGTGCTACTGTGAAGCACTAAATTTGGCCCCAATGCTTTGAGTGTGGTTTCAGATGATAAAGAAGTAGATTTAAATGAAATAATACTGCTCTAAAATATACCGGAAAACTAAAAAATTAGATTAGTAACTACCCCAATGAGAGCAGCAGACATGCTAGGAAGGTTTCACCATGAATACAGAAACTGTCTGCCCAGAAGCTACAGGTTCTTAAAGCCCTTCAGGTACTCCCTGCTCAGAGAGCAAAGGAGATAGAAACCTGCTGACAATGATTCAAGTGAGGCCTTTTTACAACATGCAAGTCTCATCTCAGACAAGAGTCATTTTTTTAAATTTTGTTGCAGTGAAAAGCTGCTACCACCATAACACTTCTGAAAACAATGGCTGCAGAAATGTTTTTCCCCAGTCAAAAAAGTAGGCTCGGATTTCAGCTTTTAAGGGTTGATTTGAACTTTAAATGCAAACAGAAAACCCATCATACCTCCTAAGCTAACTGAAATGTCATTTTAGAAATAAAAACTTGAAGCATTTCATCCTCATCAGTATCACCTGAATAAAATACTCTCATGTTGCAACCTCACCACCCCGCACTCACAGTTTCTTTGCAATCCTGTTCCAGTGAAATGTTTACATGCTGCAGGCACCTACAAGCCTGACCTCAAGCTAAGAACCCCCACTCTGTACACAGCGAGGCTTTGCCCCTTTATTTTCAGATTAGAAGCCTTCCCTTCTACAGCCTTCAGGAACAGCAGTTTTCATCTGAAGACACTTTCCCGAAATAACCTGGGAAAGGCTGTTCCCAAGAGATGCCAAACCAGGACCTCCTCAAAATGACATGGTCATTTCTTCATCTCTGTCTGTCTTATTTCCTCCTGGCTTGTACAACCCCACCAGTTCAACCCAGCCAACTGAGTCAAATAAGTTAAGCTTACTGTCAGGTCTCACCTCCCACTATTCCCCTTCCTCTTAGCTCCCAAGAATTGGTTTTTTTGCATGTTTAGGTGTGCTGGTCTCCCTGGGGAGCCTCCGCCCCTGTTCACCCTGTACTACCAAAGCCAAAGAAGATGTTGATACAGCTAGAGAGGAACATCTGTCCCTGTGAACAAACAAGGGCTGCACTTCAGTTTGAATATTGCTAAGACAGAGCTGTAGAGTAGAAAAAAACCCCAAATATTGCTGTGCTGGATGATCCAGAGCACTTCTAATTACAGCAGAAGTTTGAACTCTTATATTGCACTCCTGCTTGTAGATCCTGACCAGGATCTTCTAAGAACATCAATCCCTAAAGATGTAAACTGTTTTCTGAATTTACACAACACCAGGGCCAAAAGAACAATAAAAGCTCTTTATGGCATCAGTTGCAAAAAGCTTTGGGATCTTCAAGCTTCTTGAAGCTGCCCCAGAATCTTTGCTTTACTTTTTCAACATTAATTGGATTTTGATCTTACATACCTTGGGGAAGAAGAGCAAGACAGAACAGAAAACATGAAAAGATTAACTTTCCTACACATTTATACATTCAAAACCCCAAACCCTCTAGCAGCCAAGCTTCGAATCAGATTTTAAGAAAATTATTCTGTATATAAGACCTCCAGAGTGAAAATACCAAAACAGTAACATTAGTCAAATTTAACTCCTTAGCTTAAGCCCCTAAAAGAAATAAGGCAAATGCCCAAGGGACACATATGCCATTTTCTTTTTGCAGTTGCTTAAATTCTTAATAGCAGTAAGCACAGGCAGTTCAGAGCCAATGGACAACAGCTTAGAAAGACAGGTAAAAGGGTGTTACAGGCACATGATCAAGGCTTCCTTCCAGCCAGACACTCATCCCTGAGACCGGCTGAGGGTACAAATACTAAGCAGTGTCTCCCTTTGCCCCTCCACCTGCTGTGGGGTTAAGGATTCAGTGGATGAGGACAGAGGCAGGTGTTGCTTTTCTTTGCAGTCTGAATGGAGACTGCCACTTTCTCAGTCCATATTGCAGAAAAAAAACCACTTTGAAAAACATTTGAGCAATGAATACAATCCCTGATTAATGTTTTCTCTTCCCATTCTCAAGTCCAGTTACAAAAACAGCTCAGCAACTTTAGATCTCTTCCTCACTGATTAAAAATATTTTTTCACTCAAAAAACGGTACCTTAGGCTTCTCTACCTCATTTATACACCAACATCACACTACTTCCCCCTCTCCCAAAAAAAAAAAGAAGCTGCATGTAACCCAAATTGCATTTCTCCATCACAGTACTTGTTCCCCACAGCCTGGGGCTGTGAGTACACACCTGCACAAGCACCAGGAACTGAAGCAGTTTGGATTGCACTGATCCAAGATCCACTGTTCTACAGGAACCACACTGCAGGATGTGCACTCTACACACTGCCAAAGAGGGCAGCAGCCCCTGCAGCCTAACCCTTTCTGTGCCCTCCGTGCCTGAACTCCATACCCGATGGCCCGAGGGAGGTTTCACAGCACCAACACTCAGCACTGCCAGGCCAGTCAGTCTTCATGAAGACAAGTGCTACAAAAAGCCTTTCTAGTTGCAGTAGGTGAGGGAGTTTTGATTTTAAAACAGGCTGAGGGGTCTGTTAGGATTAACTACTAACTAGCCTGGGGTTCATTAGGGAGGTCTAACTGATACAGTAACTTGAAAGCAAAGGGAAACAAACTGCAAAGAAACTTCCCCCATTTAACTAAACGCCACAAGGTGACCTGAACTCTGTAGTGTGAAGAGATCTACCGAGCAGCTTGACAAGCCCAAGGGCTGGCACAGGCATCCCCACACCTCTGGGGACAATGACAAGTCAATGAAACCATTAATAGAGGGATCCACCTGCCGTCCTTTAATCCACAGCCAGTCCAAGGACTAAATACACACATCCTCTTAAGAAATATTGTAAATATTCAGATGTAAGAGGACTACTTCCAGTGCTTTTGACTTTAAACACTACCCCCAGTGGCCATAATCCTCATCATAAAGGGTTAGGATTGGTCTGGTAGTCAGAGAAATGTGGCCTTAAAATCTGATTTGATTCTAATGGCATTTTTGAAGTGCTTTGTCCTTTGGAGAACGGGAAAAATAAAAAAAATGAAGCATCAGAATTAAGGTTTCATCATCATTTTCCCCCTTGCCCACCACCAACATCAACAAGATTCTGCAGAGGCCTTGCCAGCATCCCACAGCTACAGCTCTTCTATGCACTTACGCTCCCAAGTAGTATAATCACTCCTAGATCCTGTTCCAGGTGACGGAAGGGTGAGCCATGGCTGCAAATGGAACTCCTTTTATCACCTGAACAGTGTGCTTGAAAAACACGAGCAGCTGAAGAGTTCTTATCTTTTGAATTCTAGAGAACAGCACATCATCACCTTTCAGAGGTAAGCACTTCTGCTTAATAAGCACATATTACAGTATTTAGCTTAATTAATCAAATCATGACAACAGACTCTATTCTGAACTTCACACAGTTACTATCATCCATGGCAAAGAGAGAATCTACAGATGCTTAGAACAGACAAACCCTTTTACTGGTACAGGCGATGGCAATGCTAAGAACATCTTCACCAAAATTAGTGCTCTGTCATACTATGGCAAGTACAGATTGATCCATCATCCTAATCTAGTACAGAACAAGGGAGAGTATAAATAATTTTATGGATGCAGAACAGAATCACAAAGTCATTACAAAGTGACTTCTTATATCAGAAGCTTCAGACTGTAAATTGGTGTGTATCTCTCCAGCCCACTACCTGAACCACCAAGGCAAAGCAATCTTCCTCCCTGATATAGTACACAGCGATACATAATCACAGAAAGAATCTTATTTTGTTGTAGTAGAAACAACATGCTCCTCTGAAAATGAAAGACTCTCAGTTTTCCTAGTGCAACCACTGGATGACAACAGATCATTTCTTATTAAGTCACTGGAACACCACATCACTGAGCTGTGCTGAGAGGAGCTGTCGCCAAGACAAAGTGACAGAAATGAAAGATGAAGCATTTGATTTCATATTCTTGGCTCTTCTGCTGACTCTTTATGCAGCTGGAGCAGAATCAAAAGGCACACACTTGCCACGCTGTTCTATTTAGAATGAACCCAGCCTTTACAGTTCAAGGAGCACAACTAATTAATACGGTGCTTTATGTACCAAGTCTGTGATTTTCTTTGATGCCACTATGGTAACAAACAGGAAAAGTGCAGTCAGATGAATGCTGAGGACAGAGGATGCCCAATGTGTCCATCTTCAAATCAGTTAAGGTAAGAGCCTCAAAAGGAATTCTGGCAGCTGTGCATATCAGTCTGGACAGAGACAGTATTACAGAATTCTATTCTTACGTCTGGAAAAGTAAGTGATCTGTATCAATCCCACAGTGTTTGAGGGTAAGCAGAAGGACACTTTCTCCCAGAGGACAAAGGATTAATAATCAAGTATACAAAAACCAGTTGTAAAATGGTAATAGCCCAGGAAGGACACAGGCTGTCAAAACTCATGGTATAAACAGAGACAAAGAAAATGCCTTTACAATTTTGCAACTGATCAGAGAAAACAAGACTCCCACCCAAACGCAGGTCATTTTCTTGAGTACTTTTATGAACAGCAAGAGATGGTGTCACAGTGCAGCTGTCAGATAATACCAACGGACCTGCACATCACAAGGCTTGTCTTAAGCTGAAATACCATTTAGCAAAACAAAGACAGTAACAGAGATTAAAATTTTAATTTAAAACTTTGCCAACAAAAATTGATTACAAAAAGGGAAATTATCTGTACAAAATAAGAAAGGAGGTACTCATTTTAACAAGAAACTGCCATTATCAATGCATGTGGGAGGACTAACAGCACTTCAGGTCAAGTGACAAAGTGAGAAACAAACTAACAGAATTTGTAATATGGAATTCTGAAGTCAATTTTCCATAAACAAAGTAAATTGACCTGAAGCAGCTTAGAAGCTAATCAAGGTTTATAAGAAGTCTATTTTCCTTGCAAACCTTTTCCTCTTAATTTTCAGAAGGAGGACATACTAGAAAGCAAGACCCTGTGCAGTGCAGTGAGCCAGTACAATGACTTTCACTGTGCTTTCTCTCTCTCAAGCCTTTCCTTTCGGCCTTCTGTACAGAGATATTCTGCAGTTTGAGTCTGCCTGGGGTTTAACTGAGTCACAAACTATTGCATCTTCACTTAAAAGTTGGGTCCTGACTCAAAATGAAGACAAATGCTTTGGAGACAGTGATATTCCTATGACTAAAAGACTTCTATCAAAACGATGATTCTCAGACTGTTCAAGTCCACATCAAATAACAGCTGTTGGTCAGTGATAAATTTGTATTTACAACACTGCATTCCTCTTTTCTACCAACCATTTTATACAAAGAAAGAGACAAGAGCATCTTTAAAACTCATCACTGAATAGACAAAAATGGCAGGTGATTTCTAACTCCAAGTTCTGGCAAAACTTATGCACACAGTATGATCATTACCAGTTTTCTACATTTTCCATAAGCCAAATCAACATAACCGAGTTGCCATGAAGACATGGAACACACATTTTTTAAAATTTCATAACTGCTTATTTTCCACTCAGCTTTGCATCACTTAGTATTTGCAAGGTTTTATACCTTCAGAACCCAAGTTTAGTGAAGAAACAAAGTAGTAATAAAAATGTATCAGCCCAGATTCACTTCACCTACTTATGAGTTACCTGAGATACCGAAGTTGGGGCAGAACAGCTTTCTGTTCCCCACCTACCCAGAAAAACAACAAACACTAAAGGGCAATTCAGTCAGACTTAAACTTATCCTAGTGACAATGCTCTTCTTCCTCCAACTATAAAATAAAATGTGAGCAACTACATTCTGACTTACAAGTCTTGGTTAAGCTTAGAGTAATTGTGTTCCTAGCTGAAGTGCTGGATTTATGTAAACCTAAGCTTTACTTGCTCACTAGGCAGCTCCTAGCCAGGGAGGTCAGGGACAGCTGTCTTGTAAGAATGCTGCGAGACATGCATGAGTCCTCCTTACAGCTGGGAAAACTGAGATATTAAGTAAGAAGTTTGCTCAAGAGCATGCAGTGAGTCAGTAACAAGCTGGCATTACAGCTTCCTGCATCTTAGCCACGTGCTCTGCCCATGGGAACCCAGTGTAAGGAAAACTACCGTACAGAATCATTCCCTTTTCCATGTCAAAAATTTTTACCAAAAAAAAGTACAGATACTAATAAACAGTGTATGCAATTTCTTCTTTGACAATGAAAGAGTCCTGTAGTAACCTGTTATATTGTATCTTCACCCTGCAAAAGATTATTTCCACCTTTGATTCTTTAACATCTTAAAGCTTATAAGATAAAGTTGAAGATTCAGTTAAACAATGCTGCAGTCAGTACCCTTTACACTAACCACAACGTTACGTTTTCTAGCTTAAGCAGTTATTTATGCTACCCAATTTGGCAATCAAAAGAAAAACCTTGAAGCCAAGAATTCACAGATCTGGGGGAAAAAAAAACAGGCCAGATAACTTCAGTTTCACCAGAACAAGCTTTGTAACATACCATGAAGAGTTCAGAGATTTCAGTTCTCTGAGTATCTGTTATTGCCATTTCAAACAAAAGCCCTCTAATCCTTAGCTTTGCCCAGCCCATGATGTAGCAGGTAGGACAAATGCTGAATGGCAAGAAACAGCTCTGCTTAAAACACAGCTTAGTAACGGAAATGAAACATTTGCAATTTGCTTTATGAATGTAGCAGAGAGATATCACTTAAATAATGTTTCCAAAGACCCTGGGACTGAAGCACAGCTATGGAAAAAGTCAGCTTCCTAAACTCTGGGGCTTGTTTGAGACATCTGCCTCACACTAGATTCTTACTTTACTGTGGTCAACAAAGCTTTTAACATACCAGGCAAGACAGAACACCACTAGCCTGTTCCATCACATCATGGAACAGGACAGCCAATGAATCCTGTTGCGACAGACAACACTGTATAAAGAAGGCTTATTTTTAATGGCAGAATCACACTGGACACTACTGGCTAACCTGGAGCAAGATCTACATTTTTTCCTTCTGGAGTTTTTAATTTGCTCTTGAACCAGAAACATTCTTTCTAATTAGTTAAATCCAGGAGTACTACAGAGAGCTCAGTTCTTAAGCATGCTCTGCACCAGGAACGGTCATTTCTACGTCCAATTGAAACTGAAGAGTTGCTGTTTTCCGAGGGCAGGAATTCTTCACTGGTCCCCTAGCCGGAAACCTTGGCCCCAGTTGTGTCTTCCACCACCCTGCTGATCTTCTGCAGCCCTTCTCATGCTGGCGGGAGGGACACCAAAGCCCGACACTCCTCCTCTCCTATTTGGCAGCCAGCGGTAACTAGGATAAACCAGAGGAGGAGGAGTTAGAGAAACAGCTGTACCTTGGGGGCAAATGCCAGGGTACTTTTCCATGTACTTCCTTTTAGCTGATACACTTTGCAATAAAACTGGCTTTTCACAGTAGAACTTCAGAGAATTCTTTCCAAATCTAAGCCCTCAGCACACTGATAAATGGAAATACTGAGAAACTTCCATCTCTGGGATGTATATGGTAACAAGAGAATTGCAGAACCAACAAAGATTGAGGGCAGTTTCAGAGCTGTTACCACCTTGAAAAACATTTTTAAGAACAACCTTGTCTTCTAATCTTTACAGAAAATTTGGTTTACCAGATAGGCTTGCAAGCACAGAATCAGAATGTAAAGCTTCCCTATTCACTGAAACTTGTACAGAAAGTGTAACTGTAATTCAACACTGTATGCTATGAAAAGGGTTAACTGAGTTGCTAACTGAAGTTTGATAGAGGATGAGTATTTACAGCCCAAAAGGATGAGGACAAGGGCAATTGAACTACAGACTTTGGCTTCTGATCATAGTATTTCAATGCCAAAACCATGAGCATATTTCAAGAAAAAGCACTTCAAAAACCAAGACTTGCAGTCTCAGTCAGGGTGACTGGTGCAGACTGCAAAGCAGAATCATTTACAGCCCTGAACTACAACTGACTATTATTGTTAAACACTGCTGAACTGGTAGCTACTGTAATGATACATGGGGATACAGAAAACAGATCATTTACAGGATAAAACTTTTATATACCATCTGATAATTGTTAGGGGGTTCTCTTTACTGTAGCTCAATTCAATAGCAGAACTATGACATTTACTCTCACTCTTCAGAGTGGGTAAAGACATAAGCCATCCCAAGGGGCAACAAAGGACTCACACATGGGCTAGCTAGAAGTAACTCAGCATTTTTTATGACTCATCAGCTCAGTCAATATGAGTCTTAAGAAGGTTGACTTAGCAAAGTATTTTACACTTTACAATCCCACCAAATATATGTCTGATGAACCATACTAAAAATTGGACCAAACAAATAATGCGGTAAAGAATAAAGTCAGCTTACAGGAACTGAGGTGTGGACAGAAAATTCCTTCCTCCCAAATCCATTGGATATTTAAACATTAAGAAGAAATACAGGTGTCCAACCAGATTTCCTATCAGCTCATTGATGACTCTGTAAAGCAAAAGAAAAACAATGGTTTTACATGCTGTCTTCTCTGAAGATAAATGAGTGGCAATTTTCTGTTCACCTGTCACCAAGCTTTGCCAGGGTCGTGACACACAGAAAATTTCCCTTCCCTCAGCATTCTGCAGCCACTTCTTTTGACAACCTCCTGTGTCAACGAATTAATAGTCTGTTCCACCCTCCCTCCCAAGCCTTCTCTACAGTCTGTATTGAAAACACAATTAAATACTTGTTTACATTGGGGAATTAGACCGTATAGCGATCAGTGCCCAAAATAATCGTCTGCAGAGCTAGAGAAGTTACTGCTGTTTCCACTGGACAACCTGTCTCCTGCTGTACTGAACTGTTTTGTTCCCAGTTTTGCAAAAACACTGCTGACTGGAAGCCCTTGAGTATCTTCTGTCATGCATAGAAACAGCGGGTATCTAACAGCAAGCAGTTTTCACAAGTGACGGATGAGTCAGTAGGAGGCACAGCCAGAAAAGGGAATTCGGTTTTGCTGTACTATGCCCTCCTTTTATAACTCAACCATGAACTTGTTATTGTCACTAATTATGTTACAGCGGCACCAAGAGGCCCCAATGAGGCAGACTGTGCACAGAGGGGATTTCTGCATCACAAGGTTTAGTCAAAAAAACTCAAGAGAGACCAAAAAATTCAACAACTGCTAATACGGCACACTGTGGGCTTATTGCCACTTTCCCTTGTTTAACAAACTGAAAAAAAAAGATCAGGTTGGACAAATCTGTGAGGGAAAGAAGTAACAGCACTATCGGAGTCAAATTTATTTCTAAAACCAGCCAGCGTAATCATGGCTGGTTCCAGGGCATAACATCTTTCTTTAGTGTGTGTGTGTGTCTCTCCTAGTATGGAGAAGGCCTAATGCATGGAGTTACTAGAAAATACACCAAACTGTCATTACTTTCCCCTCACCTACATTCTGTTCTCTAGTTCTCACATGCACGTCTCCCCTCTGCTTGTATGTTAAATGACCACCGTGTGATACTGAGCATTATCAGTCAGATGATACAGTTTTAAGCTTCTTATTTTAGTATTACTCCTAAATTCAGCAGCAAGTTAAATAGCTGTAAAAGCTTTTATAACTTCAAATTGGCCATATAAGTAAATACATACGATCCACCAATGATGTAGTTGAATCCCAGAATAACCCATGGAAGGTAACAAGCCTGAAAAAGAAGGCAGTGGAGAGAGTAAGTACAAGTTAAGGATGTAAACCTGCTCTCAGCTTCTCACTGCACTAATAAGCATGATCAGTCTCAATCCTTTAGGCATTACGCATGTCCTGATCTATTGACTTATGCAGATTCAACAAGGTTACTCCACACTGAGAAACCACTAACATTTTTACACAAAACATACTCATTCAAACCCTACAAGCAAACATGCCTTTTGCACCCTATGTTCCACAGCAAGTTTGCATCTGCAACTAAGTCCTAAAGTTTTTGGTTTTGAAAAGGTCTGGAAATGATCAAAGAGTCTTCACTACATGATCTCACAGAAACAGACACATCACACAGAGAAAAACAATTTAAAATACCAACATTTTGTCACTACATTCAGTTTTTATCCAGGCTAATATCAGGAATTTTTTCCTTTTTTTTTCAGAACAATGAATTGTTAGGACATCTTTTCAGTAGAGACACACCGAGTGACACCACATGGAAGACTATGAAGAACTTTGCTGCATCTCAAGCAATATTCAGCTATGTGAGAGTACAGGACACCTTTATTAAGAGAAAATATTTACATTTTGCCCCTCACCCACTCCACATGCACCTTGTAGGCAGAAATCTTCCCAATATCCTGTCTGACATACCTTAAATCTTGTTCCAAACCAAAACGATACAATCATGTCTCTGTTCAGCTGGGCCCACACATAAAGCACTGACATGATGAGTGGAATCATCAACAACTGCAATGTTTAAAACAAAAAAAAAAGTTACCATTACTTTCACAGAAGCACAAGAAACTCAAACAGGCAGCAGGAGCTATGTTTCAAAAGTGGTTTATAAGCACGGTACATCAATAAAGTCTTTACAGATTGCCCCAGAATCTCTTCCACTACATGCCATGGAGCTGCTCAAAAACTATTAAGAAATTTCAGGAGGAGAATCTACTTGGTCATTCTCTTTTGCATGATCATGCCAAAGCAAAGGGCTCCAACCTGCACCATGTGAAAGAGCAGCTGTGGAGAACTCCTCTGCTCCCACCTACACCTCCAGCAGAGTGACCCCTGTACCTGTGCCACAATCACTGCCAGGGCCCTGATCCAAACCCTCTCATCTGGGGCCAAGCTAATATGCCAGATGAAGTGTTCTCCATCCAACTGCCGCCTATACTCCCGTCCTCCTGAGAGCTCCACAGGGGGAAGGTGCTCCAGTCAACCCCCATTTCAGAGTACCACAGCTGCCTTGGCAGAGCTTGGAGTTAAACCTGTGCTCCGTGTCAGGAGATGAGGTTGTTTCAAGCACTTCTTTACATTGACTCTATATGAGCTGATTGGACTACTAGTGAAAGAAATTCAAAGCACTGCTTTAGCTATCTGCTGATTTCTGAACTGAAGGCAGACTGCACCAGCAACATTTCCATGAACTGGCTGAATGCTGTGAACCAGCTCCTGTGTTTGGAAAAGAGGTTAAAACTCATCCCTTCAGGGGTGCTGCTATTCAACAGCTTCCCCATTAAAACTGCCACCCCGACATCAATCCAGCCTTTCACAAGCCCCACGGTGCACTCTGACTCCCCACACAAGAACCTTAAGGTCTCTATTAAAACCCTTTTTATTTTACTGAAAAAAGCACAATATCCAATATCTGAAAGCATTTGACTTAGGAATAGAGGCCTAGCTATCCAGCTCTATCTTCTGAATTTCAACAAAGGCCACTCAGGACACGCAAAAACCCCCCTTATTTTTAAGAAAAAACACACTTTTACATCAAACAACTGATTCTTCTTTAAGCAACACTTTGTATGCAGATAAAAAAAAATTAAGTACCTCTTTAAAAATACACAAATCAACACAATCAGTCTAAAATTTGTAAAATGTGTGGCTGACTCCAGCATGCTTTTCTAAAATTCTGTTGTATCTTCCCCAGAGAACAGAGCAAGTATAAAGTTATGAACAGCCCTTAACACAATTCACTCCTGACCAGAGATGCATGATCACTGGTTTTGTCTACCAGGGCGCCAGAGAAGTGATCTAATAAATGCTAAGATAATTCTGTACAGAATATTACAGATACTGGTGCAGTCTTTAGGTGTTGGAGACAGATGAAGATGAGAATAGCAGAGGCAGACTGAAGACATGCAGGTATTTGACACTCTGTTGTGTCCAAAAAACACTTCCCAATTTTCACCCTTAATATTTGGGGAGATAAGAATTATTTCCCTGAAACCGGTTCTTAAGACCACTATCTATATCATTCCCGAGAGGATTTTGCACTTCACAGTTCTGGTCTCAAATTGAAGCTGCGTTTTGCACAAAAAAATCTTCTATTGGCAAATAAAAGGCATACTAAACTAAATTTGAGAAGATTAATAAACACAAGAACCATTTTTAAATAGAAAAATAAGAAAGTAGTTCTACATTCATTAAAAGAAATAGTGCATAGGTGACATCTTGTGTCCATTATAGCAAAAGTCTGAGCACTTCCTGACTGCACAAAGCCACAATTTTTACTTCTTGACTCCCTAACTGGGTTAGGTGTGGCAGTCAGATCCAAGCTTATGCCTTCAGAGGAGGCTAACCTGATCTGAAAAACTAACAATACACACACAGCAGTCCGTTCTGATATAATATGAACAGCCTCGCTCAACTATGTTCTGCAGCTAAGTCAATAATGCTCTCTATAAAGTCATTAAGTAGTCATACAGTTTTGTAAAATTATTATTTAAGAAACTGCACCACACTTACCTGCATGTCCATTACCAAGCCAGTTATCTGTCATCACACCATGAAGGAAAATGCAGAAAAACCTGACAGACTACAACAATAAAAACCTGCAGACACACAGAACATTCATGAAAAGATCTTTACTGTTCAAAATTAATATTACACTGGAAGTTAGAATTTCCAATGATCTAGAGATGTACAAACTTCATTTTAAAAACTGCTTTTTGGCAGCCTTTCAAGTTCTCACCTCAGGTCATTACCCCAGGGGCTGATGGGTGCACTGGCTTTTCCTCCTCAATGAAACTGCCTAGCTACAGACTCAATCAGTCCTTGCATAAAGGCACATTAAAGTTTAACAACTGGATTTTCATTAGTTTAACACTGATATTTTGGTTTTCTAACTAAAGAAACACTGGATCATTAAAAATACCAATATATTGCCAATGAATCATAGAAAATAAGCAATTTCTTAATGTGCATTGATGCAGGCTTTAAATACTCCTCTCCTACCTTGGAGCTCAAAGAATCTGTTGTAGTAACTGCTGAGTAAAAACAATCACTGAATGATTTTAATATGACCCGGATGCTTTTAACAGTTCATAAATACATATAAAATGACACCCAGCATTTTCCCAGATCATGCATCCAGGCTGGTCCTTACAACACACAGGGAACAAGCAACTAGAAGTTTTTAAATGACCAATTTTAAAGTCATGTCACAATTCGATTAATTAAGTGCTCACAGCCAACAATCATAAAGAGAACCATCATCTTTGTAACAGCGGAACTAAATGCACCTTGTTACAGCTGTGGCTCGACAGGACTAGCAGGAATAGCAATTCCCTCCATATAGTGGAATGCAGCTAGAGATAATCTATTGATAAAGCATTTCTACATGCCAGCTCTCCTAGCTGTATCTGGTTCACACTGATGTAACCGCTCCCGTTTTTCCACCTGCTGTGCCACTGCAAATTGCTACAAGGAGGCAGCAACAGCACAGCCAGAATGGGAGCATCTCCAAGGATGGAGGTTCCACACCCTCTCTTGCCAATCATGTCAGTGTTTCACTGCCCTTACAGTAAAAGCAGTCTTTCTTACATTTAAATGGAATTTATTGTGCTTCATTTTGTGGAATTGGGTGTCCAGCTCCAGAGTCCTCAGCACAGAAAAGACATGGACCCATTGGAGTGGGACCAGAGGAAGCCCACACAAATTGCTGGAGGAATGGAACACCTCTCTTTTAGGGAAAGGTTGAGACAGTTGGGGACAAACTTTTTAGTAGGGCCTGTTGCAATAGGACAGGTGGTAATGGTTTAAACTAGAAAAGGTTGATTCAGACTAGATGTAAGGAAGAAATTTTTTACAATGAGGGTAGTGAAACACTGGCACAGGTTGCTCAGACAGGTGGTGGATGCTCCACCCCTGGACATATTCAAGGTCAGGCTGAATGGGGCTCTGAGCAACCTGATTTAGTTGAAGGTGTCCCTGCCCATTACAGGGGGGTTGATAACCTTCCAAGGTCCCTTCCAATTCAAACTACTGTATGAGTCTGTGATGACACCTCCGGCTGCACAATCCCAGCTCTCCCTGTTTCTCATGTGACCGATGCTCCCATCCTTTAATCATCTTGGTGACCCTTCACTGGACTCTCTCCAGCATGTTCACGTCTCCCTTGGGAACCCAAAGCTGGATGCAGTGCCCATACATCTCTCAAAGGCTGAGCAGAGAGGAGCAATCACCTGCCTCACCCTGCAGGCAATGCTCTGCCTAGGGCAGCCCAGGGAGCTGGTGGCCACTTTGGCCATAATGGTGCATTGCTGGCTCGTGGCCAACCTGGTGTCCAGCAGGACACCCAGGGCCTTTCCTGGAAGATGCTTTGCAGATTCAGTCCCTGGTCTGTCCTGGTGCCTGAGGCTGTTCCTTGCCAAGAGCGGGACTCTGCACTTCCCTTTGCTGAGCTTCATTCCTGGCCAGCCCATTTATCCAGTCTCTAAAGATCCCTCTGAATGGTGGCACAACCACCTGGTTTACCAACAATTCCTCCCAGTTTTGTATTCAAGATCTAAAAGAATATTCAGGTGGAACAGCACAGCTTACAGGAGTGTTTCCCAGCATTCCCAAACCAACAAGCCCAGCCTCCTTAGGAAGTTGTCTCAGTGCAGATATTGCTACACTGCTTTCACAGACTCAGGTGAGCTGTACCCAGCAGGTAAAGGATCTCTCCCTGAATTTCAGGGAATGGCAGTGATCTGTCCCTTTTGCACACGGCAGCTTGAACACACTAAATTCAGAGTTAGCCCACACAAGAGCAGCTCAGTGAAGCAACCCAGCAAACACCAGGGACACTCACCCAGCACGTGCTGAGCTCTGTGTAGGCAGAGCTCAAGTCCCCACATTCCACATTCATGTGAACACATTTTTAAGTGTTCTCCCTGCAAGCCACTCACTACCTTTTCAGGAAGGTTACACTTACAAACTCTACAAACTCAACTGGGAACATCCGCTACATTTTAAAATTGTTCCGTGATAAAACCTGGTATTCGAACATATTTCAGGCAGAAAACACGAGAACCAAAGTATTTCTCCAAGTTTGATGATCAGAAGGATACAACAATGCAGATCCAATTAAACAGGAGCATGAACATGTAATCTGCTGGCCTTCCATCAAAAGCCCCTGAAAATAAAAAGAATCATTATGAAAGGTACTGAAATTTTGATAAAAAATTAAGACAACTTTTATATTTCAGAGTCTAAGAAAGCTCAGTTAATAACAGTTACTTTGCATACAGTCTGTGGCCTATGAATTTTTTTAAAATTTTAAACAGCCTTAGAATAGAACAACCTACGGACTGAAAAATAAGACATTCAGCCTACTGCATTACAGCACAAGCAGTGTCTATACTTAAAAAAGAACACACTGACTCTGGAGATAAGTAGTTTTAACTACATAAGACTTCAAAATAGAGCTGGACCCCGTCCTTCACATGAGACTGCTGGTAAGAAGCACAGAATAAGGAAATACACGTGCACAGCAAAAGTAGAAACACCAAGTTTAATGACTGAGTCATGTGAAAACCAGCCCTTACTTAGGCAAATTGCATCCTCTTTGCATCATCTCGTCAGACTCAAGAAATGCAATGGTTTTTACACTCCAGAAAAAATTAGCACACATGACAAGGAGGGTACACATGTGCAGCACATTCTGTTCCTTCTTTTAAGCTGTACTGCTCGTCTAATTCACCATTTCAAGTATATGTCAATTTTTTCATTACACTAGAAACAAAAATAATAGAGTAATATTCCCTGCAGGTTATATTAAATGAAGTGATCTTTAGATGCTCAGTTGAGTTTGAGACCTGACCCAGACAAGGATTAAAAAATAACCCCCTAGCAACTCCTTGCAAACACGAAAACCTGAGGCTCTCACTCTTGCTAACTGTGGCAGAAGGCTGACAGAGACCTCAGCATCTGTGCAAGATTCCCATCAACTTTCATATAAACCCAGGCAGGCAAGGAAAGCCTGAGACTATTGCTGAAAAAGACCCACACCAGTGGGGGGGAGACACAGTGACACACTCAGCACATCACGGACAAGCTGAATTACATGCTCGCAATTAAACGCCAAAATGCCTAGAAAGAATGCCACTGCCTAATGTGAGCACTGCTCAGCTTCATACAAGTGTTTTCAAAGGAAGAAAATCTACATATTAAGCATTAGCTTTTTAGAATACCTATGTAAAACAGAACTGCTAAAATATCAGTTTTGTTATTTAAGTTCAGCCATGCAAATTGCATGACAGGAAAAAACCCCCACTTTGAAAAACATATGAGAAAGTTTTAAAGCTGTAAAACTACAAACTCTGAAAGTTTTTTCTTTACTGTTGCTATACAACAAATAGAAACAAATAAAGAGAAGAAGCTGACTAAGGCTTTAGAAACGCCAGCTCAGGAATCCTTCCAAAACAGGAAGAAATCAACGCCATTATTATTCCTTTAATTTTTTTCACTTCTCATTATCTACAAGATTGCCAACGAGAGTATTAGACAAACCCTTTAAGTTGACTTTTCGATGAACATCTAAAGAAAATGGACTACAAACTGCGAGAAAACTCAGCACAGGTATGGGGTGAGCTCTATCCCATGGGTCCTTCTGTGAGGCCCGGGGTATAATCCAGTCATCTGGGAAGAGCTACAGACCCATAATCTCATCATTGCAGAATTTCACTTAATTCATATTGTTGGGGAGTGAACTCTGCATATTCTGCTTACTCTGTTGACATTTGTTATGTTCTTCTCCAACCAAAGCAAAACAAAAGCACATCAATCTCCCTTTCCTTTGCAAGTTACAGGTCAGCCTGTTAGGAAAGCACAAGCACAGTACAAAACCATATGGATATTCCTGTCAGCTAAATTTGAAGCTGGCATGTGACAGCAGTGCATGCTCAAAAACCATGCACAATGCTGAAAATAGAAGTTTCACTTTCTCAGTTTCACAGACAAAAGGAGGCATAGACCAATGCTGACTACCACCTGTAAACGTTATCAGCAACTTATACACCTTCCAACTGCAGAAGGATTCAGGCCTTTTTCTCAGAAAGAAGGGCCAATCTAGGCCCTCCATTTATACCCAGAAAAATGACAGTAATATAAAAGAAATGCACTGGCTCAAACACAGCTGACTTCCCAGTTTCAAAATCCAGATGTCTTGTACAGCAGAAATTTACTCCCTTTCATGAGATTTGTGCCACAGCACAGACAACTAGAGCATTTTGTAAGTGCACCTACAAGCAGTGAGGTCTTTAGTTTGCATAATTAACCCGGAACTCTTACTACACCTACCTTTGCCCAGACAGAACTGCCTGCACTCTCATGTGCTCATAATCTACTGCAGAAAGGCTCAAAGAAAAGCAGGAACCATTTCCAGCTAATAAACTACTACTTAACTTTCACTAAGAAAACAACCAAATATTATCTGGCACCACTTCTCCCTTTCCCTGCTACTCTTCTTAAGATTAAATGTGATTCCACAATACTCTCTGGATGGCAGGTCTGCCAGGGATCTCTTGTCTCTTGTGGGACTTCCCAAACATCACCTTCCAATGAATTCCCCTTTACACCATCAGCTCTAAGACTCCATTAGAACTATACTGAAATTCTTGTTCACAAAGGCTTTCAGGAGGAGTCTGGCTTTGCAAATACTTTAATTATTTCTGTCAATTGAACCAGTTTTTGTCTAGTTTTAGTGAACTGGGCAGTGCAGAGGAAACCAGTTTTGAAGGTACCTTGTACCAACAATCCCTTTTTTTTGAGAGAAATGATCCATTATCTCATCTCCTTTTTTCACTTGATTTTTCCCCTTAACTGAAAATCCTTCTAGTCTCTTAACTTTTCCACACATCTATTAGGCAGAAGGGTAGACTTCCTTTGTAGGAGGTACCTCTTAATTCAACACAAACAACAGAATAACACAAGTAAGCATCCCTGTTAAAACAAGACAAAACAAACATTATTTTCTCCCAATGGATAAACCCATTATTACATCACGCTGTATCATCCTTCTCTGATAAAAGGCAACAGATACAAAAAAACAGAGGTAAACATCATCTTTTAGTTTGTCTCACTCACTTCCTAAAATCCAGCAACTAAAAGCACCGGGCCCTCCTACTGAAACAAGTATCAAATTCAGATCCTAAATGGCCAAAGGGAAGGAGCCAGCCACAGAAAATCAGTTTTCAGAGCAGTTTCACGTTGACCGACATAAGCTGGCACAGAGATGAGCCACTCTTATTAGCTCCAGGCAGGGTTCACCAGGTGCATACAATTTAATGGATAACATACCTGTTTCTAATCGGGATGAATATTGATACAAGAAATACAAATTCACCAGGTAGAGAAATCCCGTTCCAGGGCCCACCGGGAAAAAGAAAGTTGCCGTTATCGGCCGCCAGATCTGTCCAGATCAAAAGAGAAAGATATATTTTATAAACTGCAGAATAAACTCATATGCAGAGGCTTTTTGTTTACATTCATTACTAGATAATGAATGAAAACTTGGAACATCAAGAAGATTAAAAATAGCCCACGTATTGATTGCTGCTGCTTCAGCAGCTTTTATAGTTGCAGCGTTTTTTTCAATCTGATAAGCAAAACTATTAAGACTACACCAGAAATAACACACAACTTTCCAAACTGCTTTTCATCACATCTTTGCAGTAGTGAGACTTTACTGCAGTGCAAAAGAGACTCACTGGCAAGGATGCTACCCTGTTACAAAAACAGCCATACAAAACCCATTCTTCCCTGTTGAACAAAGGCCAAGGAATTCACAACCTTTAGTGCACCATTTCAGACAGCACGTGCTACTCTGAGCATTTGGGATCTGCTTTGGGACAGTCTCCCAGCTAAGAATATTGGGCATAGCTGACTGCATGGCAGCACATAGCAAGGACAGAAAATGTCTGGTCATTCTTGAACGAACTCTATAAGTAGCAGCAATTCCAATCTGAGTATTAGGATCCTGAACATCACAGTTCAAGGAGGAATAACAGTAGAGGAAAAAACAGTCATTTATGCTACTAAATTTTGGGGACAATACATGAATCAAGGTACAGATAGAGCCATGGCTTTGATTTTTTTTTTTTTGCAGTCAGCCTTCTTCAGTGAAGATATAATGAGACAATATAACAGAAATTTAAAGATTGAAGTCTCTTCTCTTTCTTAGTTTTCAGCTCATCCAGTGAGTGCTCTCCCCCAACACTGAACCTGTAACGTCAGAGTGAAAGGAAAAATATGTCCAGTTTGTGACCACTTTTGATATTGCTAATGCACCCGGAAACACTGCATGTCTGACACCTCAAGGCACTAGCTGCTAGTTTACATGGACCATACCCAAGCACGGAAGCTGACAATCCCAAATAGAAACTTCTTCAAATTCCAAACTAGAAGGTGCAAAAGATGCACTTCTTTACAGAATTACAAAATAGGTCATGTTAAAAGGGACCACATCTGGGCTAACCTCCCTGCTCAAGCACGGTCATCCTGGAGGACATTGCATAGGATTGCACTCAGACAGTTCTTGAGCATTTCCAGTGAGGGAGATTCCACAGCCTCCCTGGTCAATCTGTTCCAGTGCATGGTGAACCAGTTCAGATGTAACTTGCCATGCATGAGTTTCTGCCCCTTGCCGCTTCTCCATCCTCTGACACCTCCCTTCTGATACTTATAGAAATTGATGAGATCCCCTCTCAGTCTTCTCTTCTCGAGGCTGAACAGGCCCAGCTCCCTCAGCCACTCCTCATTAGAGAGATGCTCCAGTTCCTTGATCATCAATGTTGCCGTCCACTGGACCTGCCCCAGGAGCTCCATGTCTCTCTTGCAGCTCTGCCTCCAAACCTCCTGGGCCTACTGCAGTTTGGGATGTTTGCACATCCTGTAAGCCCAAAGTTACAGCTCCCAAAGTCACGGCCACACGATGACACAGGGCTGGGCAAGTCACCTGTAGCCACAGCCATAGAGCCCCTTGGCACAACAACCAGCGCCGGCCAGAAAAACTCCCACAAAAAAATTTAGGAAAAAACACATCAGAATGAGACACAAGACGAACTACAGGGCTGCCAGGGGCAACAGACCTCTTCTATCACCCTGGCAGGGACGTGCAGCCCGTCACTGCGGTGGGCGCCCGGGGCCTGCGGGCAGAGCACCGGCTAAATCGGGGCGCAGCCCGCAGGCCCTGTGCAGCTTGAGCGGGAAGGCGGCTCGACTCCCGCTGAAGGGGCTCTGGTCACCCCGGTCGCCCCTGGGCGCTGTCTCGGTGCGCGGCTCCTCCAGCGCGGCCGCGGAGCCGGGGGCGCGGCAGGCCAACCGCGCAGCCCCAGCGAGGCCCCGCAGTGCGGCCCTGTACTACAACTCCCAGAAGGCCGCGTGCGTACCGAGCCACGCTGTGCTACGGTGCGGGCGCCGCGGGGCACGCTGGGAGCGGTAGTGCGGCCCGTACCTGGAAGCGGTGGATGAAGGCGTCAGGCCAGAGGAAGAGGTTGACGGGGCTGACAAGGCCCAGCTTGCCCACGAGCGGCACCGCGATGGAGCCGGCGAACCAGTAGCGGGTGATGAGAGGGATACTTCGGAACCAGTCCCCCAGGTCCGACATGTCGCAGCCGCGCCTGGCCNAGTCCCGCCCCGGGGGTGGGGCGGGGGGCGAGCCGCCGCTGCCGGGCGACGGGGCCGTCCGGCCAGCCAGCGGCCCCTTCCCAGAGAGGCGCTTGATATGCGGGGCCGCGGGAAATAGGAGGGTACCGGCAGCAAGTCCTGCGCCCGCGACAGCAAAGGCCGTGTTCTGAGTGACCTACTGCACTGCGTTATAAACACATTTACCTGCAAGGACGCGACGTTTTTACTCGTTTTTATTTCATTGCCCGGCGCTGGCCACGCTCCGCTCTTCCGTTCCCACCCAGGTTTCCGCGCGGCTCTCTGGAGGGAAAC
>VYZT01034636.1:192598-247732 GCA_013400735.1 Pomatostomus ruficeps | reverse complement strand
TCCCAGCAGCCCGCGAGGCCGCAGTTGAAGCGGTTCCATTTCCCGACATCTGGGGGGGAGCTCTCGCCCCCGCTCCGGCTCCCCTGCATTGGTGAAGCGGGAGCGGGCTGTACCACGCGTGCGGCTCCCCCGGCGCGGAGTGTGGGCGGAGCCCTGAGCGCAGCGCGGGAGCGGCGGCGCCGGACGGGGATGGAGCGCTGCGATGTGGGCGAGCGGCGGCGGGGGCCCGTCTGGACCCGCAGGGCGGGGACGGCCGCACCGCGGGGGTAACGGGGCCGGGCCGGGGCGAGCGGCTGCCCGAGAGGAGCGGGCGGACGGGGCAGGGCCGGCCCGGGCCCACCTAAGCTTCTGCAGGGTGGTTGAAGGGGCAGCCCGGGGATACTCGGTTAGATAACGAAGGAGCACGTTCCCCTTGAATTACAGAATCGTTAGGATTGAAAGGGATCTCTGGAGATCATCCAGTCCAACCCCGCTGCCAAGGCAGGGCCACCTAGAGCAGGTTACGTAGGAGCGCACCCAGGTGGGTTTGGAATGTCTCCAGAGAGGGAGACTCCACGACCTCCCTGGGCAGTCTGTTCAGTGCTCTGCCATCCTCAATGCAAAGAAGTTCTCCCGCATGTTGAGATGAAACTTACTGTGTTTTAGTTTAAGGTCATTACTCCTCGTCCTGTCGCTGGGCACCACTGACAAGAGTCTGGCACCATCCTCTTGGCACCCGCCTTTGAGATATTTATATGCGTTAATGAGATGCCCTCTTGAAGTCGGAGCAGGTCCCCAAGGAGGCTGTAAAACCTCCGTGCTCAGGCTGCTCACAGCCTGGTTGGGCACTTACCCACAGTTTAGTGCTTCGGTTTGAGTTGTATTGAATAAAATGCCACGGGGGAATTTCAAGAGTTTATTGCAGTGTGGTATGCTATGTAAATACTGCATGGTCCAAGCTGAAGAGCAGCAGCACAAATACTGCTTCTGGTGCCTCCGCCCTGGGCACTCTGGATGCAGCCCCGTGAACTCCTAACTGTTCTCCTGCGTTGGTTTAGTGTCAGGGAAAGTTTTCAAAGGCAGAGAGCGCCGTTGAGAAGGTCTTGGGAGGTGCTGTAGCTGCAGTGATAAGTACTTGTGTTTCAGGGTGGTTTTAGAAGCAGAAGTCATACTTCATTTGTTAGGGTCTTTAATGTCATAACCCCACACACACATCACGAGATTTTAATTATAATTTTAAATATCTTATCTTTCTAGTTTCATTTTTATGACCCTTTTTATTGAAGAAAAGAATGGACTTAACAGTGAGGCGCAATTAGTTTTCTCTCTAGTCTGCACAATGGCTGTATGACCTTTCTTCTGGTATTCACTCAGACTTTGTAACATACCCCCACAGCCCCATGCAAGTGCTGGGTAGCATATCCTGTGTCTCAGAGAACTATCAGCATCTTACATAACCATGGTCAGAGCATTCTACAATGGGCTCTGCAGGCTTTAATCAGCCTGCCAATATCCTGCACAGTCTTAGGTGTTTAGTTTAACTGTGAATTTACATTCAAGTGATCATACAAAATGACTAGCTTGCTTAGTGTTAGGCAATAAATCTGGGAGCAGCAGATCTTCCAAATCTTGATGTCCTACTTCCTGATAAAACCTTCTTACAGCTTATTCTGCACATTTCTGCATCTGGCTCCATTTTATGTGAATAGCACCATACAAGGATAGAAATGGATAATGGGAAATTTTTGTTCTATAATATCTCAGATGAATAGTAGTAAATAAGGCTTTCTTCATAGAATCATAGAATGGTTTGGATTGAAGGGAAGGAAGGGGCCTTAAAGATGTCCTAGCTCCAACCCCCCTGCCATGGGCCTGGACACCTTCCGCTAGACCAGGTTGCTCAGAGCACCATCCAGCCTGGCCATGAACACTTCCAGGGATGGAGCATCCAGTACTTCTCTGGGGAGCCTGATTCAGTGTCTCAACACCCTCACAGTAAAGAATTTTTTCCTAATGTCTAAACCTAATCTAAATCTACTCTCTTTCAGTTTGAAGCCATTGATCTTTGTCCTGTCATTCCAAGCCTTTGTAAAAAGTCTCTCTCCACCTTTCTTGTAGGCTCCCTTTAGGTACTGAAAGGCCACAATTAGATTACCCCAGAGCCTCCTCTTTCCCAGGCTTAACAATCCCAATGCTTTTGAAGACTGTGAAAAAAAGTGATATTAAAACTGATTTTCTCCACACCTAATCAGAGTGGTTTCTTACAATAATGCACAGCTCCTCAGTTTTCTAGAATGTTTCTTTGCAGTGGTAATGACGAACCAGTTTCCTTGCTGAGTGTTGAATTGGGTGTTCGGATTCATTGGTAGATGATACATCAGCATCTATTAGTGTTATTCATTAATTATGGAAATCAGGTAACCAAGAACCACACAAAAGGATTGTGAATGGTGAATTTCCCCCATCTGCTTTACATGTCTCCTACCTACCTTCCAACCCAGTGTATTACTTCCTTCATAGTATATTTTTTATATTAGAAATACATGGGTTTCATGGAAGATTTTTCATAGAACATGAAATTTCAGAATTGTAAAATCATAAGATAGAAACATTATAATCCTGTGTCTTGCAGATATACAGGATAATAAAATGAGTCTAAGAATGGTTGTTTTGCTGGCTTTCTTCACAGAGTTATAGTAAACATCATTCACAGTGTCCAAGGGTACCATTCGAAGACGATACATTTTCTGAATGTGGCTTTCGACAGTTCTGGGGATTCTCTCCTTGCTGGAGACCGCCAAGGGAATATATATGTTTTTGACTTGAATGGGAATAGGTAAGAATATTTCTGTCAAGACTTTTTAGTTGTCTGAGGTATCTGTAGCATTTGGGGTGTAGAACTTACCTGGACAGGATCCCACAGGTCGGATTTTAACTAGATAGTTCTAAATAAATAGTAGTTTGCTCGAGGCTGAAACTACAACCCAGTGCCTCATGTAGGCTCCTTAAATGTTATTTCATTAGTTTAGCTGCTCAAAAAGATCAGAGGCTTGTGACTGTAAACTGAACGGCAATGCCATAGAACCTGTGTTACCACAAGAAATTATTCTTTGGCCAGTATGGATCAATGAATGAGCCATGAATTACAGTAGTACACTAGACCTAGTGTTTTCATTTGCAGAAATACATCAACCAGTCTTTTAGCTTTTTACTACTGAGTTTTAAAATACTAGCACTGATTTTTAGATCTATTATAATTGGATACGATTTACTTACCCCCTTCTTTTGAGTTTATTTTTTTCTCTCTGTGAAATATATTAAAGCCAATTAAGTTATTACTTCACTTGACATTAAATGAACCAAAGTTTCCTAACATCATGTGAATGTGTGTTTTTTAATAGGTTCAACCTTGTTCAGAGAACAATGCAGGCTTGCACTGCTTTAGCATTTAATCTTCACAGAAAGACAGAGTTCCTTGTGGCTTTGGCAGATTATTCTGTTAAGTGCTTTGATACAGGTAAGGAGAAATTTCAAGGCTTAAATGCTATCTGTATTGGCATAATTTTAGTTTTGATCTTAAATTTTTGGATAGATTGTTTTATGGAAATCATACTGTGTATTTCATACCATCTGTCTGAAAAAGAAAAGTTTGGCCCCATGTTAGTTACAGTCCTGTGGGTAAATGAACTTAAATGAGCCTTTGTCAAAGTTCTTTATTCCCACTGAGTCACACAGACATCTGTTTAACTGAAGTCCACCACAGAATTGTAGTTATGTATGTTACCTTTTTTTAAGCAGTTTATGTTTGCTTAGAATGGGGTACTCTATTAAAATAAAACCAAAACCAGTTGACTGTATGTTAGTTTGCAACTGAACTAGTTCTTAACTATATTTACAGTAAAATATTTGAACTAAATGATAATGTACACTAAAAGAAATGTCAATATTTTGAATATTCAGGTAGTTCTATCCTTATTCAAAAGCAGTATTAAAAATTAACTTCACAGCTATATGTCTTTGTCTTGATTAGAAGTTAGATGGTGAAGGGCAGTGATAATTCATTCTTCATGAATTATTCTTTACCTATCAGAAAATCCCATTACAATGTCTCCATTATATCCAAATATAATTTGGATTTAAATATTTTTTAAAACTGTAGGAATCACTTACCTACAGTTTTAGGGTTTGAGATTATGTGTGAAGATCTTAATATAACACAGTGTTCCTCAAAACAGAGGAAGAGTCAGAGTTAAGGTCCGAAATCCTCTGCACTTTTTCTCTTCCTTTCAACAACAGCAAGACCAAACTTAACTGTTTGGATGCTCTTAGAGAAATCTTTATTACTCTGGAGAGTCCTGCATGTTTATATGGTGCTGTTTCCAGATATCAAGTCATACTGAAGAATGTTCTAAAATATAAATGGTACTCACCTAAGTCGGTACTGGGTGAACTATCCTTACAGGGGTATTAGACAGTGCTTACCTGATGGGCTCCATCCCCTTCTTTAGAAGACATACTCTCTAGTGCCATGTCACCTCTCAGGTGATGATAGCTTTAAGCACTCCATTGTCTGTAAGCACAGCACAAAGTTTGACTGTCTTTATGAGCTGCTTTATAGCCATTTCCTATCTTTGATGCCGCAGCAGTAGCTGGAACCACCCCATGGGCTGCCAGGCAAACCACCCCATGTAAACAGGGTAATTGCCACAAGTGCAGTTTGGTTGCTGAGGGAGGATTAGTGGTCATGCAGTCACAAGTGGGAGACATTGTAGTCAGAGGAACAATTTCCTTAGAATGCAGTGCACAGCATAAAAATGTTTTGGGTTCTAAAAGAATTAATGAGCTGTTGCTTTCTGACTCTGCCTTTCTATAGTCAGAGGCTGTTGTCATTAAACCTTTCTTCTTTGCACCTGTAAATAGTTGTGTAATCATTCACGCATTCTGTCCACAAGTAAAAACAAGTGCAGAATTCTAACTAGAACATTCAGTCTCAGCTTCTGTGGGTGTTCACATCAGATATTCTATGAGGCATGCTGAACTTAACTGATCACATGGTTCATGACTTTTAAAGACTGATTTTTAGGCTAAATTAAACAAGTCTGTGCAAGTTGGCTTTCTGTGCAGAGCTGAGCATAACTTATGAAATCTGCTATTTGGAGATGAGAAGGTTGTGCCTCTCTGGGGTATAGCTGAGTGAAGACTGATACCTTTTTTTCTGGTTTGTTGCGCTATGATGGCAAATGGCTATATACTCGTTATGCTTAAAAGCCTCTTTCACAGCATGGTGTTGACAATGAAGACTACTTTGAATGACTTTCATATCTTTTTCATCAACTTCTGCAGGAACCCACGAGCTAGTTAGTTGGATGAGAGGCCATGAATCCTCAGTGTGTTCCATCTCTGTCCATGGCTCGGGCAAGTATGCCATCACTACTTCCACTGATACAGCTCAACTCTGGGACTTGGACACCTTTCAAAGAATAAGAAAGCTGAATGTTCGTCAGTCTGTGGGTATACAAAAGGTGCGTAAAGAGCAATTGCCAAAGGGTGAACAAGCACACCACAGTAGGTATAACATCGCATATTAAAATCATGTTACTTGTAAATAGTCTTTAAAATACAGCTGAATCTTTTTTGTCTTCTTTGAGCATATCATCTTAACTGTCATCCTATCACATCACCCAGACCACTGTAATCATGACTCAATAGTTGCCAAGTTCTGCTGGGAACTTTTAAGGAACCTCCATCTTTAGAGATACTTAAAACTTGCTTGGGTATGACCTTGACTAACCCAATTCAACCTGGAAGTTGGAGCCATCTTCTAGGTTGACCTTGCTTTAGCCTAGGGTGGGCTCAGAGGACGTGTGTAGATTGATTCCAACCTGAATCATAGTGGGATTTAGGGTGTTGTTAAAAAACCAGTTTTGGTGTCATAATGGTAACTTCAAATAGTCACCACCACCTGCCCCATTCAGCTTCTTATCCCAAAGCTCTTCTGTCTGTGCATGCAAAGTGCTGAATGTGGGAACAAATGAGGCTGAAAAGGAACCCAGCAAAAAGAAATTGCTGCTTTTCAGCCTAGTCGTTTCTTTGCTTCTGTTTGCTGCGCAGACACACTGGAACAGCATGGGAGGAGAAGAATGACATGTTTGTGTCAGAGAGTGGGTAATGTAGGTCTCCATTAGCATTACACTGCTTTAAACAGGTCTGCCTGCGCCACCAAATGTCAGAGTTTGGTCTAAGTACTACAGAAAGTCCTGACACAGTGCCTGAGCATGGCTTGCACACGTGCTGCCCTGCAGTGAATAGTTTGACAAACACCACTTCAAACCAAGGTTCTCGTCAGGCTGGCCACTAAAAAGCCGTGCTGCTTTTGCAGAGAACAAGGCTATTCATTGGAGTGTCCTCACCCAGTTCTGGGTCACACAGAAATTTTGTCAGCTTAAAATAGTCACCTAGCAATTACTGTGAAAGATCATCCATAAATTTTTGTTTATTTGTTTTATTAAAACTGTTGGGTAGTGCATGTTGCTAAAATAATTATAGCATCTTCCTTCCAAAGATGGATGAATTTCTCTAGTGGACACAAGATTTTTCTAACTGTTCAGCATCTGTCTTTGTGTAGGCTATGTGTAGGGACTTCTTATTGGTAAATGGCTCTTGGAATTTGGTAGGATCAGGATGTTGCAGTATGGAAACAACCTTTAAAGCCAAACAGTAGTGATTATGATTGAATTAACAGATCACGTTTGGGAATCAAGAGCCTGTTCTCTTGGTTTGGTGCTACCATTTCTCATAGGACATTATGCAAATGATGTAGATTCCATTTTCCTGTCTTTAGAATAATGGTACTTATTCCCATGCTACGATTTAAGACATACAGATAAATAAGTGCTTTACTAAAGTTCACATTTATTATTAGAAAACAGGCCTGACATTCAGTGTGCAAAGCTGGATTCTTTAGTGCTCTCTGAGCCAGTGTAGCAGTGTCACGCCAATCTTGTGTGCTTTTTGATGCCTCTTGAGCCCAATTGCAATCCAACATACACCTTCTGTTAAGTTGGCATGGAGCAATGCTAATTTTAAAAGATAGAGAGCTGCAGAGCGAGCAGACAACAGGTGAGACAAATGGGAAGATAACACATCTACAATGACCATTTCCAAAGCATCACTGCTTATTCAATGGCTGCTTGTGACCATCCTGTGGTATTTTTCTATGGCAAAGCAGAAAATTAGCAACTATTCAATATTCCAGTGTACCAAAATTTACACTTCATTCATCTGCTCTCAGTTCATTGTCTAGTCTTCCTCAGGGTCCCTGAAAGAGGACAGAGAGTTCAGTCTGTCTGGAGATAAATGACTCTGGTAGCTGAGATGACTCTTTTCCCCACAGGTAACTTTTGCTCACTGTCAAGTGACTCATTTGGCCTGAATGTCCAATTTTCAGTCACTAAGATGAAACCCATCCCACATACCCAGATTTCCAGATTTTCAAGGGCCCAAGACATCATTCACACCAAAACTATGAACTTCTTAGCACTGACTGTTAATCTCAGCCAGTGAGTACTTCAGTACTTCTGGTATCTGAACACCTATATTGGTGTTCAGATACCAGAAGACTTTTTCAGTTTAACCTTAAAAATTGTAGGTACTGGAAATTTGCTGAAGCTACATGTGCTGCTGCCAAAATAGAACCTCTGATCTAAATCAATAATTTATCATTAAGCAAGAATGTATCTGATGACATTCAAAAATATAAACAATCCAATTTTTTTCTCTTTTTCAAAACAGATTACATATAAACAATAAATGTGTTCAGAACACTGAAAATAATAGATATTTACAGATTTCTTCTTTCATCTTCATTCATCCTCAGAGTAAAATCTTCATTTCTTAGTCAGAGAATACACTGCCAAATTTCCTACAATATTTTTTACCTTTAATAGTTGTATGTAAAACTAAGGAGTTTAAGTCTAAAGATGAATGCTTCACAGAGTGCATTTGGAGGCTCTTGGTACTGTTTGAATGCTGAAGCTAGTCTGCAGAACATGCAGAAGGCAGGTGTTCACTCAGCAGTTCTGGCTCATGTCTCCCATCCCCTCCTGCTCCTGGGTTCATGTCCCCAGCGTTTATATTGCGTCCCCTTTGGCGCTCATCAGAAACAATACAGCTTAACAGTCATAAAAATAAGACAGATAAAATCTAACAGTTATTCCAGTGAGTTAAGCTGGCTTAGCAAAGCGTACAACAAGTTTTAACCAGTGCCAGGAGAGCAGGCCAATTGCTCTCTAGGCTGTCACAGGGACGGGCTTCCTGTGGGATCCAAGCCTTGCACAGTTACAGTAACAGCCACACCTGCCATGTTTTATTTTGCCATGCACTTTGGTTAATTTAAAATGTACTTCCTTGACAACATCCCATTTTTGTTTTCTTTTCCATATTCTTCTAGGTTTTTTTTCTTCCATTGAGTAACACCATTCTCAGCTGTTTCAAAGATAATTCTGTTTTTGCATGGGAATTTGATACTCTGCACTGTAAATACCAGTTGCCAACTCCTGTAGAAGGTTCTGTGTTATTTTATAAGGTGTTTGCAGTTACCAGGTAAATTGTTATTTTAAATGTTCTAAAGCAGACTAAAAAATCATGGTTTTAAACAGGTTCTCTTTCTTTCTTTCTTTCTTTTTAATATTTTATTAAAAGTATCGAGCTATATGCTATGATAAGCTTTTGAACTGTGCTGCGACTGATACTTGCAGCAAGGATCAGTAGCAGTTTTTATTGTAGTCCTTTAGCAGTTGAAATAAATTAGGTTGATTTTTAGTGACCACTAAAATAAGGTTTAAACTATCCTTTAGAAAAGCAAATTTTATTATTTAGAAGCTATTTTGTTCTTTCAGGAGAGTATCACAGGAATAATGGCAATTCAAAAGTGATTTGTGGGTATCTCTCTCTTTAGCTAACACTAATTTAAATTATAGTATGCTGATGAAAACTTTACCTCATCTGTGATCCAGGGATGGTCGGACTTTGGTAGCTGGTGGGAAATCAAATCACCTTCACTTATGGTGTTTAGAATCAAAGCGGTTGATAAGAATAATCCAGATGCCTGAGAAAGTGCGAGCTGTCCGTCATCTGGAATTCCTCCCTGACAGTTTTGATGGGGGCTCCAATCAGGTCAGTTTTTTCAGAAAGCCTAAGACAGGAGTATTTGGTTAGTGGATTCAACACCTGTACTTGGAGGGCTTTTGGGGGCCACTGGGGATATGGGCTCATAAGATCCAAGAGGGAAGTTGCTGTGCTGAATCTTTCCTCAGTTGCTCTTTTAGCTTAATGAAATGTCATTGCTGAAATGGGTAAAACCACTTTGTTTTACATTGGCAGTATTAATGGATGAATCCTTTTAACTTATAGGTCCTTGGAGTGCTAAGTCAAGATAATATAATGAGATTTATCAATATCGAAACATGCAAACTTCTTTTTGACATTGGGAGTCCTGAAGAGGGAATTAGTACAGCAGTGATTAGCCCCAATGGACGGTATATTGCCTCAGTAATGGAAAATGGAAGCCTTAACTTATACAGTGTCCAAGCTTTTACTCAAGAAGGAAATAAGGTAGAGTATTTTACTTTTCTTGAAACAGCAGTAAATCCCCTTAAAGTTGATATTTGTCTGCATATCTTTTGCATCAGCAGTAGTTTGCAGACATGTGTTGAAGTGCTGTATTTAACAATACAAATAAAGAAAAAGTGATTTGTACAGTTTTCTTCATAGTTCCTCCAGCCTGTCAGGTGATTTAAGATATATATATATATATCACTGTGTTACTGGTGTTGGAAGAAGGGGAAGATGATATTTCTTTCTACGGCAATTTGTGTACATCAGTTTCTTTTTGTGATGGTGTTTTGGGGGAGATGGAAACAGAATAATTTTTCTGCTTCTGTTCCATTTCTGTAGGAAATGTTTTGCAACTAATGCTCTCTTGAACTGTGGGCATGAATGGTGCTTTTGTTACTGTGATTTTGTTCTTCATACCATGTTATTGGATACCAGTACCCATCGTTTATGACACAATCATACACTCCTAATCCTTCCTAAATAACAAACATTCTAAATACCAGTTCTTATTTTATTACATTAATTTATTAATGGGAGTCAGGTTTCTAAACACAGAATTCCATATATCTTTAATCACTATGTCTTTGAAGTAAACAGTAACCAGTTCTGGATAATGATGGAGTTGGAGCTGAGGAAGGATGTGTAAAGATGTCACATGCATTCCATTTGCACTTTTGCTGACGGTTTGACATGAACTGGGATATCCACTTTGTCACTTGCTTTCACAATCTCCAGCATTGAATTAATTAATACCTGCCTGACACTGAAGACTAATTAAAGTCTGTAAAGGTCTTCTGTATTCCTTTAACTGGTGCTATAGAAATGCAAAGTATTTTAATGACATTGAGAAACACACTAAAGTAAATAACTTGAACAGTACATGATACACATCTATATTATCCCAACTATATTTTACTGTTTGCTAAGCAAGGAAATAACATGATATTTGAGTTAGCTTAGAAGCTACATAAACCTTCTCATAGTTAGAGCAGTTTTATTCATGGACATTCCTTTTCAGGAGTATACAATCTATATATATTTATTTATGGTATAAATGTGTTTCTATTCTTCTTTGTATGGCTATCAAACTCAAAAATGTGGCATATGAAGTAAACAACAAATTGTATTTTTGTGTAATCTGTCTTACAAGATTTTAACCAAGGTATTTGCACTTAATACTAGCCTCCACCATCCATGTTCAAAGTTGTAGAAGATGGGCCCAGGTACACATCAGAGGCAAATAAACTGATAACAAAAGTGACTTCAGGAAGGTCAGAGGGGCTGTGGAAATCCAAAAGAAGCAAAATTCAAAGCAGACTGCTAAAACTGCAAGCAAATACATCACCTGAAAATAAAGAGGTAGGAAGAAGTTGCAAATATTTTGTCCTTCAGTCTGCAGTGTTTCTATTTCGTTGCCATTTGCTTTAAAAAATAAATTCAGGCACTGATGAACTTGGATATTTGAACAGAGCAAGGATTAAGGAAATTTTAGTACCATTTTTTCTCTCTATTTAGCCCATACTCCTACAGTATTTGACACAGCCAGAGCTGCCTCCAGTCAGCTTAGGGTTCCTCTGCAGTTGTTCAAGCAAACTGTGACACATTTGGATATTTGCTAGATCTGATCTGCTTCCCTGCAGAAAGCAAACTGGCACCTCTAAAATGTCTGCCCAGAATCCATTTCCTTTTCTTCTTCATTATTTAGAGGATGGATTACTGTTACATTTACTCCCCTTTGTAATCACTGTGCCATTTTCTGTCTTTATCTTATGCCTTATATGTGTATATATATATCTATATATCTATATATATATCTTCCTGTTTATGTGTCATCATATGATCTATTTCTTATGTCAGTATTCTTTATGGTTTGCTATATCCATCATTTAATAGTACATAGTTCAGTCAGTTTGGGTCTGATCTGCTTCCGACTGAAATCAATGGCAGCTGTTCTTCGAGTACAGGAGACAATAAATGATGTTTTGAATAAATGATTTTTTGTTGTCGAAGTACCTAGGACTATGTAACAGATACCAATACACATTTGATTTTTTTTTTACACTATATGATAAACTTCAATATTTAACCACTCTCATCGATTAGAGTGCAAAGAAAGAGAAAATGGTTACATTTATTGTTGATCCCCTGTTTTCATAGAACGAATTGCCAGGTGGATTAAACAAGAAACGTCTGCAGGCCTTACTGAAAGGATTTGGAGAATATCCAGCTAAGTACAGGTATTTTTTGTGTACACGTTCATGCTTGCACAAAATAAAATTGCTTGTGTTTACTGGCCTATGAAAAAGAAGTTGCTTGACTAAGGCTGCATTTTAATTGCAGGATGTTTGTTTGGCGTTCCTTATTACAACTTCCTGAAAACCACTTGGCATTCAGTAGCCTGATAGATAGGGGAACCCACAGTGCATTCGTAAATATTCAGAAGGAGTATCCCATCAAAAGTAGGAAACTGCTGAGAGTTCTACAGAGGTAAAAAGTATATATGTATTTATTTAAATATGACAGATTTTTATTTTCATATAGTCATCTGAAATGCATCCAGTAGCTGGAATCAGCTGTAAGGAAAATTCTAAAATGAAATAGTAGTGCCCTCATGCAATTTTGTTTTGGTAACTCATACAATCCTGCATCTCTCTTGAAGTTTACAATCATTCTATGTTGTGGTTGTAAAATACATACTATATTTTTGTTTGGTTTTGGATCAATGTTTTCTACACCTTTGTTTTTGCCTTTGTGTACAGAACCTTGTCAGCTCTAGCTCACTGGTCTGCTATCTTTGCTGAGACACCTTATATGCCTTTGCTAGCATTCCCATTTGTAAAATTATTCCAGAACAACCAGCTGATCTGCTTTGAAGTTGTTGCTACAGTAGTAGGTAAGCAATGATTTTAAAAACCCAAATATGCTGCAACATGTTTAAGCTTTCCAATGCAAAAGAGCTTTCCCTGCTGAAATGAATAAGGTATTTCCTAAGAGGTCACCAGGGTGTTATCAGGAATTAATATGGAGCTTAAAACAAAAACCTCATGATATTAGACTTCCTTCTGCAGTGTTTCTAGCAATAAGTTAGCAGTTGTAACAGTGTTTGTAAAGTCTAATCGAAAGGTATCTCGCGTTTGCAAGCCCAAATGTATCTAGCATAATTATGTCATAATAATTAAGTCTCTGAGACATGGGAAAAGTAGTCACAGCCACCCACCCCACCTGTCACCTGCTTCCAGTCAACAGAGAATGATGTCTTTCAAGGTTTTACTCTGTTTAGTTGTCCTGAGCACATGGTAACTCAAAACTAGATATTTGTCTGAACACTGGCTGTGGCTGTCTTCTGAAGAAACATTCTAAATTAAAGCACTTTACACTTAAATTAGTTGTTGCAGCTGCTGCTAAGTGTACAGAAGATATGTGCTGCCAAGCATACATACCCACTTTGCAACCACATGCTGTTGGTGAATAAGTATCCAAGTTTAGAGAAATTATTCTTAGTATGTTAAAAACTACTTGATCCAGGCTGTAGTTTTGTGAGACAGAAATACTGGTTTAAGTATTCCCATCTGTCTCCCCTGCCTTAGTCCCACAGCTCACAGACTTTTTTTTATTTTATATTTGAGCCAGATTAGTTCTTCAGTCTGGTTCACAGTGTACTGACACAAAAACTCATGCCAGTGCAGCTGGAGGAGCGGTGTACTGTGGGAATGGTTTAGGAATACTAGGAAAGAGAAGAGATGGGAATATCTTAAAGAGGTTTTACTGACTGAAATGACTTCTTAAATGCATCAGCTTTATAACCAAACTTTAAGGTTGTCATGCGTCTTTCACTCTGGATTACAGTGGATTGTGTTCAGCTTCTTATTCTCTTCCAGTTAATTTTTGTCAGCACTGGTTTGAGTACTTTCCCAATCCTCCAGTTAATGTCCTTAGTATGATGGAAAATGTTTTGGCACATCATGACGAAGAACTACTTCAGCATTTAATAAAATACAATGTGACTTCACAGGTAATATTCTAGACGGCTTTTGTATTCAAAAATGTACGGCAGTGAATAATACTGCATTAGTCTTTTGATGTATTTCTAGTTTGGGGGAGTTTTCATTAAATAACAGGGAATTATATGGGAGTGTAAAGAATCTATCATTGCTTTCCTGTTGTTTTTCCTTGTCCATGATCATGTATATGCTACTGTAGTTCTTCAGAAGTTCTTTGCTTTCGAGTCCACATTGCTTAAAAAGCTACTCATCAAATTATAAATGTACCTTTTTTTTTACATGGGCATAGGTGTGATGAATTAATTTCTTAATCCCTGTTTATCATTAGGGATGATTTTAGCTTCACAAATCTAAACAGAACATTTAGCCATCTAGTGAAATAAGAAATGTATTTATAATCACTCCAGATTAACTTTGAATGTTTATAGTGGGTGATGAAACTTATCTTAAAATGTTCTGGTTTATTTCTTCTTTCTTTCATAAATTAATAGATTCTTGGTATAAGGCAAGAAAAATCATATTTCTTTAAATGGGATGCTCAAATTGTACTAATAGATTATTTTGTCAATTTTCCCAAATGATTTAGGTTTATGCTTGGCCTCTCCTAGAAACATTGTTATCTGAGGTTCTAACAAGAGAAGAATGGCTGAAAGTCTTCGACAATATTTTCTCCAACCATCCTTCATACTTTCTAATGATTGTCGTTGCCTATATTATATGTTCCAGAGCTCCTTTGCTCCACTGTAATCAAGCAGCGGATTTTGAGGTAAACACCTTCTTATTTAAGTTAATCACGTGGAAGAGATGCATAAAACGTTGTATCTGTTGTTAGACAGGTTGCAAGAAGATCCATTTCCACATTAATATTTCTGATACTTGACAAATACACAATAAGTGAGTAAAACATTGATCAATTTCCTGCAGTTTCATGCAAGGAGAACTTTAAAAGCTTTAATAAGCTTTCTAATGTCACTAAAAGCCATTTTTTAAATTTCAGTAGTTCATCAACCGCAAAATAATTCTGTGTCTTTTTTGAGGATCTAGTACGGACTTCTGCCTCTGGAGACAATATACAATAATTCTGTTATGTTGTTCCATTATCCTCTTGTCAGATTTTCAAAATTAGGCATTATTATTGGATGTTCTCTGAATCTAAATTGAAATGTTTCCTTATGTTTAATGTTACACGGGAATAGGATTTTTTTTCTTATGAAAAAATCTCTTTAGGCAAACAAAGGGTTCCACCTCTAAAATGTGCTTATGAGCAGTCAGTTTGACTGATATCAAGCAGATAACATTACTGCTATGTTTAATAATGACCATTTGGAGATTTTCTTGGTGGATAAGATCTTTGACAGGAAGAATAGTCCTACAAGAAGAGAAACTTTGGAGCTTTGTGGTTGAACACTGAAAGTCAAGACAGGGTTGTCCAGTGGTAGGAATCACTGTGTGGGCTGTTGGACACTCTGAATTGACACCTAGCTTCCCAGATCCCTTACACAGCTGCCGTTTGAAGAGAAGGAAAAGAACCACAGCGTACTTTCACACCTTGGAGAAGTTTGGCTCAAGTCACTTGAGCTGGTGATGTTTTATGAATTGGTAGGGAAAAATTAAAAAACTTTTTAAATTAGCTGTTGAAATATAGATCTTGCTAATTTTCCTGATTATTCCCAAATGCATGTATTAAAAGTAAATATACACTTATGTAAAAATACAGAAAAGTGCATAATCTTGTATAGAATGTAAATGGCAGCATGTATCTTACAGTATTTCTTTCATCATCGTAACAACCTGGACATCAACGTTGTAATTAAGGAAGCCTATCATCTTATGGAGGCTACACCACTGGATATCCATCCACAGCGTATGCTTGATGACTTCATACCACTTACAAAAGGACAGTACCCTGTATTTAATAAATATCCCATGTTCGTTGTGGATTATCAAGCTCAGGAATGGGAGAAGATCAGACAGGATGAAATTGAATACTTGCGAGAGAGGTATTAGTGGCAAATTGAAGACAGTCTCAGACTGGGAGGGACAGGTGGACATAATTGCCTTTGTATGTTGTCATGTGTATGCTAGAGAAGAGAGACATGAAAATTCAGGAAAATGACTTTAAATAGTTGCTAAAGGTTGAGAGTTACTTGGTTTGACATGTTTTTAGGTTAAATTGTCAATCTTACCTTAAATAAAAAATGTTTGCGAATTAGCAGAAAGTATTGGGCCACAAGTCACCAAACCTGGAAGCTCAAAGCCAGAGCATAAACCTCTGTTGACCTTGCGGGTGCCAGTTTTGAAGGGCCAGGAGTTCTTAGCTTGCCATTGAAATCAGTGGGTACCATGATGCCAAGGCACCCTTAGAAACCAATTTTTGTTAAGAATGTGAGGAAGAAAGTACCTGCACTCATCTGTAATGCCCTGTTGTCTCTAACAGTCAATATTGTAACTCTTCCTCATGTACTTTGTCGCTATGAAGGGGATACCATATTCTTTCATGTCATCTCATTTCCGCAGTTCTTTGCTAGTACTGTCATCAATTTCGAAGTAATCAAGTAATTTCTTGATACTTGGTTTGAATGATTAACATGTGACCTCTGTCCACTTAGACAACTAGCACATGAATCAGAAGCCAAAGCACGGGAACAGAAAGCAGAAGATGAAGCCTGGTATCGAAAGCAGAAATTACTTCAAGAAGCTGAAGAACAGAGGCGAAAAATTTTATTGGAAGAAGAAGAGAGGTTGGCAGAACAGAGGCAGAGGTATTAGAATATAAGCAGCATTAGGGGTCTGGCTACTGTATCCTGCTATTGCATTCTTAACCATGAGTAAAGGAGAAATAACCACTACTTTGTATAAATTGTAATGTGGGATAACTGTGGTCTGGTGGGTCATATTTTGGTGTAGGAATTAAGTGATCTGGGTTATATTACTGCCTCACCTATTATTCCTTGAGGGAATACAGCAGATTAGAGGTCAAGTCACTTCATATTTTTGTCTCAGCTCCCAGCCATTTGTCTGGTTCTTTCGGACTGGGAAGTGTCTTAAATAGTCAATTGCTGTGTGTCTGCACACTGAGACTTCAGACTTGCACTGTGGGCAGACTCACACTGCAGACAGGAGAGTGGCTATAGGATCAGTGACTGTACACAGTCTTGTATTTTGAGTGATCTAGGAAAAAGACTGCTTTATGTATCAGTTGATGAGCAAAGAATTACAATAGTAATGAAGCTGAACTGTAAGTTTGTACATTTTGTAGTTGTGAAAGTTTAAGAGAATTTTACCATCTCCATAGTTTCTTAGATCAACTACAGGTATTCATAGAATCATTTAAACTGGAAATTACCTTTAAGATCATTGAGTCTAACTGTTAACCCAGCACTGCCAAGTTCACCACTAAACCATGTCTCCAAACACCATGTTTTTGAGCACGTCTCCTAAACCTCTGTAACCTACAGATTTTTTTTTAAAGAGGACAGCAAGCCTTTATTTACAAACTAATTCTTGAGTTTGTGGTTTTGGTCCTTGAAAGAGTTTGATATTTACCAAATAAACTTGGGATTAATTTCGTGCAGCAAGAGGTACCAGGACACTGGCAGTTATTCTGAGGAGTAGTTTCCAGTTTTGGATCCTTGCAACATTAAACTAGTACTTATTAAAGTGGAACAGAAACAGGGCATGGGACTGCAAAGCTTAACTGGAGGCATTGCCATTAGAAGCTGTTAGTGTGTCTGTGAATTTAATTTTGTCTCAAAAATGAAAACTGGACAATTTACAGGAATGAAAGCAACTGTCCTAAGCTTTGTAAGTTAGAGATGAGCTCATAGTAACTAATGGCTAACTGCATTGCATGTTTGTGCTCTTTGATACTGACCTTTTCAATATACAGGTTCCCTTATTTCTGGTTTTTCTGTCCTTGAAGGCTTGCTGGTTTGAAAAGAGAGCTGAAAGTAAAGGAACTGCAACTTCTAGATGCTTCAAGAAGGCGTTTTCTGAACTACCAGCAAGATCAACTTCAAATGGAGCTGAAGCGTCTCGATGACGAAATTGCAAGAAAGGTTGAGTATTGCTCAAGCAATTGTTTTCTATAAGGTTTAATAGTGAAAATAGACAAGGAAAAAATACATAACTAAAATTTTAGTTGATATACTGTGATTTGTGAGCCCAGAGGTGTATTTAGCATGAGGTAGGCTGCTTTAAATGGTTAATGCATAGTTTAACAGTTTTATTTGGCACTTACTATGTTCCACTGTCTTGCTTTAACTGGCAAAATTCCTGAGAAAAGCCAGATTCTGCTTAGTGGCAGTGTTGAAAAATGTAATGAGCTTCTTAAAGGACTAGTGAATTCTCAGCTGTCTGTGGGCTGTATGTCCACATAGCAAATCAACTCTGCCGTTGATTGAGAGGCTCTGCAGTGGCCCCTGGCCAGGCCTGGCTCTGCTTCCGAATGACTAACTCGGGCACCATGGCATGCAGATGCTGAGAATGGAAGCTTTTGCAACTCATGGGCACGAACTGAGCCTTTGCAGGGCTATTCCTTGTGTCTCAGCAACACACTTTGCAGAGCACAGTGCAGCTGTGTGGTTGTTTCACAGTCAGGGCTCTGTAACTCTCCTTAGCTCCAGCTCAGTACAGGTTCTGCCAGGTGCAAAGCAGCCACTTCCCCTTCTGCCTACTGTTCTCCACAGCGTTCTGGCTTCAGAGACTCCTTACTTGATTTAAAGCTGCATCTGGCGGGTTTTTAGCATTAGTTCAAGACTGATATTCCCCTATCATAGCTTGGCTGGATACAAAACTCCTCCTATGCCTCTTCTCCGCCTTGCCCTGTGCTTTTGTTATGCAGTATTTTCCATTCTTCATATGACAGAAAGTCAACTAGAACTTAGGGGTGTGAGGGTTTGGACATTCTTCTTGATAATGTTTTTTTAAAGCAGAAGAATTTCTTTGCTGTATTTTCATGTGTTGTTCTTCTTCTCAAGGCATCTATGAGAGAGCAGGAAACAGCTGCTGCTGTGCAAGATATAGAACTACTACGGATGGAAGTTGAATCACAAAAACAGCTTTTTGAACAGGTAACTATTAGGGAACTATACTAAATATAAACATTTCATGGTTCTTCCTTTGAAGTTCTTGGGTTTGATTGTGTTCATTCAACCAGACCTTGTGAGGAAAAAGGGGGCCTGTTTTTTTTCTCTTTCTCATCTTTGATAACATCTTTTAGAATAAACTCTCTGTTGATACAAGCATTAGCAGAATGCACTACTGTCTTGGGGAGTTTTGGGTGAAAATACTCATATCCTCCCCATTTTATTCTTCTCCTGTGCTGAAGTATCATTTGGTTGCTGCAGGGTTTAGCTGTGGGCTCAGCTGCTTGAGGGAAGTGAGGAACGTGTAAATAAGAAATAGGCATTTAACAATGTGTTCCTCATCCCAGAAACTCCCACCGTTTCATCTGTGATATCCAGACATATCTACATTTTCTGGAGAGAACAGTATAGCAGATTGATGTAGGTGATGAAAAAATGTCTAGTTGCCAACAACATCATTAAGCAAAAAGGAGTGGATGGTTCATCAGGAATGTACAGTTCCCTTCTGAAATGACTGATTTATTCAGAAATATGACTATTCAGTAGTAAAGGGCTTTAATCAGTAATTCTGTTTAAATATTAGTTAATTATTATAAATAACTATTATAAATTATTGAAAAGCAATGGTGCCAATGAAAGGCTTTAGAAATGTTCATTTTGGTTAAAAATACTAAGTTAAGTGTTTTAGAAATCACAGTTACTTGTGCCCATCTTGAGTATGTGTAGATCCAATGGAATAAAAGAGAAGTAGACATCCAGCTCTCTGACCCTCATTTTGAAATGTCAGCTTATATTTGGGTTTTTTAAAGCTTTTGGTCATATCCTTTTTGTAATCCATACTGAGCGTGACTGGGCTAAATTTCTGTTAGCATTTATTTATTCAATATGCAGCCAACTGTATTGTGGCCACATGACACAAACCGGGCTAAGCTCATTTGTATTCCAGTATGTGCAAAGTCAGCTCTCTAAGGGAACGAATTCTGCAGTGATCATCCTCTCTAGGCTAGAAAGGTAGCAATTCTTTAACTAGCTGAGGATCTCTGTTTGCCCACAAGAGTCTGTGCAGACAGGCTTTCCCTGCACTGTTTCACTGCCATCAGTGAAGGTCCCTACTCCAGCTTTGAAGCTGCCTCAGTTGCTCAATAGAATCCCACAGGCCTGGAAAAGGGTTATGACTTTTCCAGAAAATTGTGTAGATGTGCCCTGGAGAATGTGAAGAAAAGGTGGTGAGCTAAAATGCTGTTTCTAGGTCTGCTGCTGGGTTGTACTGCTTCGGCAAATCATGCCTGTGTTCAAGCTGCAGATGTGCTTATTACAATCCCAGTGCCATGAAACACAATTTATATTTGTGAAACATTCGGGGATTTGGCTAAAATTTGCCATAAATTGCAGAATATTTTCATGATGAACCTAATTAATTTAGGTTGGAAATCTGCTTTTACTCTCCACAGTAATCCAGAGAATGGAATTACATCCCCTGTCATGACTCAGGCCACTGCTATGACTCGTGCTTCATCTAATCCCAGGCGGATAAAACAGCAGAGTCTATGACTTTCTTGGACGGTTATGATATGTAGTAGGATGAGATGTGTGGATATATTCAAATACTAGTTTAATGAAATGTTAATAAATGTTAAAGAGATGGAATTACCAATGTGAGCTAGTAGCTTAGCAACAATAACTTTTATTTGTGTGCTTGGCAGCATCTAATCAAAGACCAAGAGGCAGTTACAAAGGAAATGAAAGAAGAGGTGGATGCCCATCGAAGAAGGGTAGATCTGGAAGATCAGTGTGTTCAGAGATTGATAGAAATAGACAGAGAAGAAATACAGAAAGCTCATACAGTAAGATGATTGGATCTTAACATGTGTTCTGGGGAGTCAATATGCTAATTTATACAAGTAACACTGGTTAATAGTATTTTGATTGCAATTAACTAGTTCAAGTTAATACGGAAATATTTTCTAAAGAAATCTAATTTCTAGATACCTATATTAATAGATTAAGATTCTATGTTTAAAGTTTTGAGATTTTCAAAAATCTGACTGAAGTATCCAAACAGTTATATAATATTGAAATTCTCTGGACCTGCCAAAAATATTAACTTCTTTTTTTTTTTTTTTTACTTCTCAGAACTTAGAAAGCATGTAAAGCTCAAAAGTGCTTTTCAAAACAAGTCCTCCTCCTGTTAAGAAACATGTTTTGTTTGTAACCATAACGAAACAAAAGATAGCCTCAAAGGAGATTTCAGTTGGTAGTACTTGGCAGGAAATTCAGCTGTAGAAGCTCTCTTCTAGATCACAGTAATGAATGTGTGTAGCTTGACATTAGGAATTGCTCAGATTTTTAAGCTCAGAACTTGTAACTGCACAGTTGGAAAAATAGTTGCAGCTATCCCACAGCCCATATGCTTGGCATCTGCATTTGTATATTGTCTTGAAATAAACATATGGGTCTGAATTTTTGTAAAAAGCATTTGATTTTTGGAAGCAGATGGATGTGGGTGAAAGTATTGGCATTCAGGTATCAATCTTATGTCAGCTGCACCTGTTAGTGAGTGGCTCTAGCAGGGACGTCTGACAGGGGTACTGGAGAACACCTCAGTTTGTTTTGCCAGGTCTGTAGGTAAGGCTGTGCAGTTGGAATAGACTGAATTTCTGGTAAGAAACGTGTTTTCTTAGGAGGCTGAAGGAAATTTAGCCAAAGCTGAGCAGAAGCACGTTGACACCGACTGGAGGCTGCAAGCACAGTGGAGACTCAGGCGTGATGACCAGGACCGGGAGAAGTGCTACAAAGAGATTGTCAAGCTCCTGCATGACAACAGGGTGAAAGAAGCTGAACTGCTGAAGGCCATGAGGGAGACAGAAGAAAAAAAGGTATTTGCATAATTTCTTTTTTTCTGTGGGCCTGGCAGAAATTTTTTCATCTTTTGCCTGTAACAGGGAAAGTATAAAGCTGAAAGGTCTTAGAGAAATATTTTGTTAGAAATCTCCTTTTCTGTTTTGACTGGAAGTTTCTGGAAGCAGTAGAGTGAATTGGTAGGGGTGTTTTACCTTTCTTCATGTGTTTGAATGAGACATTTTTCAAAACAAAACCTTCACACAGCTTACTAACACATTTTGATTTTGGGGTGAAGTATAATCTGTAATATTCCAGACGGTTCTATTTGTTGCTTTTTCCTTGCAACACATCTGTTGAAGACATTTAATATCTCTATTGCACAGTGGGAAGACGTTGTACACAAGAAAGTTCAGCTGGAGGAAGAGCAGAAGGCAGCCGCTGCTGCAGATGAGCACAGGAAGCAGTTCTTAGATGGCAGAATGAACGATGCGTTAGAACTGGCTGAGAAGCTGCAAAGGGAAGATGGCTATTTTGGTGAGCGTGTAGATAATGCAGTTCTGTGTGGATGCTGGCATGAAGCATTCAACAACTGAACTGTTCAATACTGGGGATAAACTTAAGCCTAACTCCTTATGTAAGTGCTTTTTGGCAATATTCTTTTATGAAACAGATATATCAGGCCAGGCTTGGAAAGAAATCTCAGTTTGATATCTATCAGATGCAGCAATAGAAATGGCATTTTGGTAGGAGCGCAGGTTTAGTTCATCTTAGGACAATTGTAAAATTGCATCTGTTAGAAATTTTCTGTCAAATAATGTTGTCTTGGGATGACATACAATATTATGCCAAGAAGTGGCTTTTCCAAGTGTTTGTTCAAAAAATACCCAAACAAACCCCAACACATTTATGTGCTCCTAGAATTGGCCAGTACGTCCTTCTCAAGTGCTGCATTTGTGAGTTTTTGCGGGTATTTCTCCTATTCCCCCACCATGTTTCCAAGGTTCACATAAAATTAGTGATTAATATTAGGGTTAGGTGATTAGTATTGCTTTGGGCAAACTTTTTCAGCATTTGTCCTTATTTACCTAATGTTTTAGCATGGAGTAATTTGCAACTGTGCATAATTAAAATGGGTGTCTCCTAAAACTGCAAGCATGAGTAGCCATATTCCATATGATATTAGTGGCCCATTTGTCAGAAGATTAATTATATAGGAAGAAACAGTACATGTAATTTCTTAAAGAGCTGTAATTTCTTAGAGGGAATTTTAATAAATTAATGAAATTACAGAGCTGTAATTCCTTAAAATGAAATGCAGTGATGCATAGCTTTGACCCGAAGAGTAGAAACATTGACCTCTAATTCTGAGCAAATTGTACTTGCCATTAGCTGGAGTGGGTGATTGTTCTAGCTTTGCTTCCTGGAGAAAAACTGTTTTACCTCCAGCTAGAAAAATTCACTAGAAAGTTCAATATTTTAAATTTACAACGAATCCTTCTTTCCATTTCCCACAGAGACACTGCACAAGTCAAAGGCCAGGTGTGCAGAGAGAGGGATAGAAGTCCAGCAGGTGCCAAGGTCTGGAAACATCTGTCTCAATGATTTGTCTACATCAGCATCATCAGCACACAGTAAGTTTCTAAGTTAGGACTCTCTTTCACATTTCGTTTCAGAGCATTGCTGGAACACCTGGCTATGTGATTGAGTCATTAGTTGTGTAGGTGTTTAGTGGATAGTAAACCAGTTTTATTGTTGTGTTCTCTTTCACACCTGCAGAAAATGTCTTTACTACCAGGGGCAGCACAGGTAGGAAGTGCCTGAAGTGTGTCACATTATGAGAGTGGTCCTGCTAAACCTCAGCGTAGTTTAGTCATACTCTGACCTCATCATCTTGCCTATGCTTTTCCTGTCTTCACAGTTGTGTATGATTTGGGAATGTTGAGAGGATGTAGAGCTGTCTGTCATCAAAATCTGAAAGGGCGTTAGAGTCAAGAATTAGTCTAATAATTTCCTCTGGTCTGTCCTAGCCACTCTGGCAGTGAAAGCACAGTTTAAAATCCAATGCACCTTATGTATGAGAGTCTGCAGGCACTGGGAACCTCCAGACCTGCTGTAGCCATTAGCATCCGACCTGGTAGCCAACAGAGGCTCTGCTTTCAAAGAACTTGCCCTTACCAGTCTGAGGGCTGCCTCACGTACAGTGGTACTGAAAACCAGCATTTCTCTGCCAGAGATGTCTGTTTTCCAGCAGGTAATTGTGGTGTTTATGGAAAAGCTTTAGTTGCAATGTTAAGTTTCTTGCACTTCAGTGTCTTTAGACAGAAGACGAGCAGAACTGGCACGCCAGGAGCGGGAGCTGATGGCAGAAGTCCGGCGGCTCAGACAAAGGCTCACCTCACAGGCCCAAAGCAGACACCCTCCAGCTCGTCTCCCACCTACAACATGGTCACCTTGAGATGGTTTGCTCTGGACCTTAGGTGTACTTTCAAATTATTAATCAGTAAAAAGCTAAATATGTATAGTGTGATTCAGGATGGATCATAGACTGTTCATTAAAGACTTTTGGAGATATTTTTATATAAGAATAAAATGCTAGCTAGAAAACATGTCTGTTGTTTGTAACCTTCTTGTTATTTTTTTACTTCTAAAATAAACTCACATTTTACCATTAAGTTACTGTGTGTGCAGTATTTGTATACTTCGCTTTTTCTGGTGGCTGCCCCAGTTTGAAGAAACAAACCACTGTTAAAGCGTTGGTTTTTTCAGTGATGTGTAAGTGGATTCTACAAGTTGCAGCAGGAAAATTTGCAATTAGAGAAAAAAATCCTTTCCAGCAAGAGGCAAACTCTGAAACCAAGGCCCAGAGAGGGTGTGGAGCACCTGCTGCTGGAGATGTATGTAGTTGTTATATTTATTAGCAGGTTCATTTCATGAGAAAGAAGGGGAGAGAGGATCTAAACAAATACCTTGCTCATCATAGTGCTTGTGGTACTGATGGCTTATGCTTTTGACCCAAGAGTCAAGAACATGTGGTGTTACAGTAAAAAAGAATAGGGCGAAGTAAATTGAAGTGAATCATTCATAATTGCTGCACACAGTGCTGATACAGGGGTAGACTTGGCCCTGTGAAAATACGAGGACTGGGATCTTAATGTGTTCTGCTTCCCCTGGGGTTCTGCTGACGCTCTTTGGGGCAGCCGTATTGGAGCGGGACTGCTCGTGGTGGCCCTGGGGGCTGAGGCACAGGGCAGACCCAGGGTGAGACCGCTAACCAGCAGCTTTTTGTCACCTGGGGCTGGGAACAGCCTCTCTGCTTCTCATTAAATTACATGAGGACCTAAAAACACAAAGGTATTTGGTTATCCTTGCCTTAGCATCCTCTGCATCGGGAACTAGAAACAGTCACATTAGCAGCAACCAGGATCCATGGAAATCTCACTGCAGCCCTCACCAGAATGCAGAGAAGAGGCATCATTCCTTTTCAAAGGGAGAAAAATACAACAGGCCAGGATCATCTCGGAGACAAAGGGAGTAGATGAGAAAAATTGTCTTTTTCTGATTGTTTTCTTGGAGTTTACATATGATTATTTCTATATTTAAAGGGAAATAATAACCTCACTGAGGTTTTGGCCTGCACCTTGGACCGTATGTGTATGTACTTACGGTTTGTAAGAGTGCTGAAGCTGTAAATGTGCATAAGCCGGAGTGTTTCCCGCAGGCGGAGCCGGTGTCCTGCCGTGTCCCCACAGCAGCTCCCGGGCCCTGCCCGCAGCCCGGGCAGTCTCTGGGCGCAGCCTGACCCCGGGTGTGCCCACTGCCCACCGGAGGAGCCATTTCCCTCTCCCCGCATCCCCGTCCGGGCTCACAGGCAGCTCAGAGGCTGAAAACCGTCTGCCAAAAGCTGGAACAACCTCAGAAGTTATTCCCGCGGCTCGGCACCGGGACAGACAGCCCCTTGACCTGGAACTGCCGCTTCGGACATCACGACAGGCACGGCTCGGAAATCACCGAGGGGCTCAGAGCGCGGGACCGTGCGGGTTTGTCGCCGCCAAAAGAGCCGGGGAGGCGGCCAAGAGCAAAAGCTTCGCCCGCCTTTGCCCCGTGTGAGGATCGAACTCACGACCTTCAGATTATGAGACTGACGCGCTACCTACTGCGCTAACGAGGCGGCTGAACGCAATTTCTCCCCGCGGACCCTCGATCCTGCCGGCGGCCTCGCTCCCCGCCGGGGCTGCGGGAGGACACAGCCCGGCCCGGCCCGGCCGCGCCTCCGCCCACACCGCTCCCACCGGGCGGGATCCCGTGCTGGCCGAGCGGGGGCTCGGAGTGATCGTGTGGCACCGCAGGGTGACAGCGGGGCTTCGCTAGGGTGACACTGTGAGGCCCCATGGGATAACCTGTGAGGAGCCCCGCCGTGACCATGTGGGGGACCAGAAGGACACCGGGTGACCATGAGAGATCCTGGCCGGGGCGGGGACGGCTGTCCCTGGCCCCGATCGGCGTTGGCAGGGCACAGTCCTGCATGTCAGGGTAATTAGATGGCATCATTTTCGGCCTAATTGCGCAGAACAGGTCAGGAGATAATTAGTGACTTTCGGCCGCGTCTGGCAGCTGCGGGCGGATGTTGGGGGCGGAGGGAGGGACGGGGTAGTTTTTAAGATCACCCCGGGAGCTCAGGACGGCCCCGGCCCCACGTGGGTGTGTCCTGCCCCCCGTGGATCCGGGATTAATATCGGAGCCACTTCGTACCCTTGTCTCTTTCGTACATGGTTGTCACATCCTTACGTGTAATTTTTTCCCCCCACCCCATAAGGCACCTGACATAGACCCAGAATCTGTGAAGCTGCCCTGAAAAACTGTCCGTGTGCGTCGCTGAAGACACCCGTGCGAGGCCCTTTCCCCGCCCGGACACGGCCTCAGCAGCCCTCCCAGGAGCCCGGCTGGCACCCCCTCGGTGCCGCTGTCCGCGCTGGGGCCGCGGCCGGGGCTGCGCGGACCCGGAGCTGCGCGGGGCGAGGGAAGTGTGTCACACGTGGCTCTGCAGCCAGGCACGCACACAGGTATGGGCACCTCGGGCACCTCCCGCCCCGCCTCTCCTCGGGCAGACCAGCCCGCCCGGCTGCCTCCAGGCGCTGCCCTGTCACCCCGCTGCAACCCGCGCCTCCTTCCACCTAATGACACAGCAGAGAGCTGCCACGGGGACAACGTGACTCCAGAAGCTGCAGCCTGGGAAAAAAAAAAAAAAGAAAAAAAAAAAAAAAAAAAAAAAAAAAAAAGAAGGAAAAAAAGAAACCAACCAAACAGCCCTAAACGTGCACAATCAAGTGATGAGTGTTTGTATTTCTGATGCTTTGAGGCCAGCTCACAACCCTCCCTCCACGTAATACTCAGGATGTTTGGGAAGGGGTATTTTTCTTTTAATGGGATGGCGTAGTCACAAAGCTTTAAAGAAGTGAGTGAATCGTCTATGGTAATAGCAACATAGTACGGACGGGGCACAGTGACGAAGTTCACATCTATTTTTAAGCCTACCTGGCAACATGTAGGTGCAGAACAGAGCCCATGACCCTTTTTGCTGTCTTGAAGCCATGGACATGGCTGCTGTCTCTGTTCCAGTTCAACATCAGAACTGTTTTTTCTCCCTAACCAATACTATGGGAAGACAGAGAAGCCTCAAGCTGTTTTGAAGATTGTGCAACGATGCCTGGGAGCCTACCTGCTTTTGCTTGAGTGCTTTCCTCACTCATATTTCACAGGATGCGACAGGAAGGGAAATACAACCGAATCCGACGGCCGTGGTAAATTTGACTCGAATCCTTCGTATGCCCTGGGGCTGAGGTGGGTGCCTCTCAGATAAGCAATCTAATCAGCTTTGCACTTGTGTCCCATCTGGAAACAGATTGTTGCCGGAGTACACCACCACCTGAGAAGCAACCTTCAGGTTTGTTTTGAAGATAATTGTACAGACGAATTCAGGGAGTGTGAATTTGCCTGTGGTAATAAGATCTCTTTATTTTTATTCATAGTTAATTCGTTCAGCCGAGGCGATTTCATGCCAGAATGCAGTCCCCAAACAAGAAGGACGATTGCACTGCCTGTGGCACGTATATGCATAGTGCCTGCCCGGCAGACCGGCTACTGCGACAAAGAGCCATGAACCACCCCAGACATATGGGCAAGATAAGGAAAAGGCTGGAGGATATCAAGAACCAGTCCTCGAAGCTGACAAAAGTGGATTTCAGCCACAACGAAAGTATAAGATTGGCCACCGACGCCTTCTTGGATGGTGGGACAGACTCTTACCTTGAAACTCTGAGCAAAGAGGGCGAGGTGGATTTCCTCTCCTCGGTGGAAGCTCAGTACATCAAGGATAACGCCAGGGAGTCTTATTATGCACAGGAGTCCCCAGCTGCCGACGGGGCAGCTGCGCCAAAGCAGAACGATGCCGGGTCACTCCCTTCAGGGACCTACTTCCCCACCGTTTCTGACAGCAGTGAGCCGGCTCTGCTCCACACATGGATTACAGCAGAGAAGCCCTATTTAAAGGAAAAATCCACCGCCACTGTGTATTTCCAAACAGAGAAGAACAGCAACATTAGAGACATCATACGCCGGTACATCCACAAGACCACTCAGGTATGGGGAGAGAATTGCTGTTCCCTCTGTACTCAGTTGTCTTCTTGCTCTCAAAAAGCTCAGGTGGACATGGTGTTTAATCCGAGGCAGCCTTGTGCCTTTCAGTGTAGCTTTGCTCTAGAAAGTGGCTGTGAAGAGCCTGTTGTTGAACACAGCAGTGCTTTTATTAATTTTTTAAACTCACACCAACTTTTTTTTATGTTGGTGGCTTAAGAAAAGCATTCCCTCTTCTCTCTTCTAACCTCCCATTAACCCAGTGGATTAAATGTGCTGTAGAAAGGGCAGCTTGGATCTGTCCCTTCTCATGCACCCCCAGCAGGATGGTTTGATCTGTTCAGACCACTGCACCATTAATGAGAATTAAGCCTAAGTGAGCTCTCAGCAACCAGGAATTGTTCAAGGGGATTTGTGGGAGGTGTGGGTGAAGGGGAGGCTGAAGAAAGGCAGATAGGTCTGGTATGTCAGCAGCTATCCCCAGAGGAAGGAAATTATTCAGAAAATAGACCTTTCATGTCTAATATGTTGCCTGTATCAGTTCAAATGTCATGTGGCCTCTATACAGAGACTCAGGAGCATAACTTGGCGTGTGGGACAGGTGCAGATGATGCCCCTGAGTACATCCAGGTGATGGGGCCCACAGAGGTGCCAGCCACAAGCCAAAGCCAGGCTGCCCACACTGTGGGAAACCAGAAACTGAGCAGTTGGAGGGGCGACAGAGAGCTGCTGTCATGTGTGTTCTAGCAGCTCTCTTATTTTCCTGGGAAAAATAACTTGATACTTCAGGGCTGTATTTACCATCACCCAGGAGCTTTGCCCTTATATAAATTCAAAAGAGCAGCAGCCATTTCACCCAGGAATGGTCAGGAGCCGAGCCAGGATGCAATAGTGCTGCCCAGCACAGGCTTCCGAGCCCTCTGGAGCCACAGGATTCCCTCCACGTTGTTATTCCCCTGCAAGGGCAGGTGCTGGGCCTGATAACACAGACTGTAATGGCAGGGGAGAAGGATCCCCGTTGGCAACTTCTCTGTCAAAGCCTACAAGTGCTTTCCACATCAGGGGAATTACAGATCAGTCATTTTAAGTTGGAGGCAGAAACAGAAGAAATGTTTCTGGAATAATAAAAAAGGCATCAGGTGAAATATGAACCCAGACCAATTTTCTGTCCCAAGAAGGGAAAATTTGTAGGAGAAAAATCAGGGAGTGTAATATAAACCCATGGTTCACTTGACCTTCTTAATCATCTAATTTACATTAAAAGAGTGTGCTGAAGCAACACTTAACAGTATAAATTCGTCAACTGCTTTTTGAGCACAGTTTTCCACTGGCACCAATTATTAATTAACATCTGGTAAGGGTCCATCCTGGTTAGCCTATTACTTGATATATGCATTAAAAAATTAAATAACAGAATAAAGACTGTGTTTATGGATGATCTCAAACTGCAAAGGATTGGCAAGTGACACTACAATCTTAATACATTTGTGGAATTGGTGCAAATCATAAAATGAAATGTGGGCAAAAAAAATGAAAATTCTGCAAGTAAGAGAGGAAAGTCAGGTGCAGAAATATGAACTGGGAACAGGTGGTGAAAAGCAGTACCGGAGAGAATGGTCTGGAGCTGGGGCTCCACAGGAAGTGTGGATGTGAGATATTGGACATACTTGTGCTCACCAAGCCATGGCAAAGCTCTCTCTGAAGCACCAGGCTTTGGCAGGAGGAAGGTGTGGGATCCTCACTGCTCCACAAATAGTTTGGCTGCCTGAAGAGGATGCTGGCAGCACAGGATGTGCCTGGTCTTGTAGGATATCCTCATGGTGGTGAGGGGAGTAAGCTTGCTGTTGTAAGTGCGCACAGGCTTTGGAGTAAGATGCAGTGCAAGCTGGAAGCAATTAGTAAGAGAGATTGACAGACATGCTGTAAAATTTGTTTTGATAGAAGGTGATATCCCATGAGCACAGTTATCAAAGGTTCCCTCTCCTGTCAGTGGAGAAACAAGTACCTCCTGAAGATAAGTCAGGTAATAGCTGGGCTGAATTGACCCTTTCCTTGGGCAATAGCAGACATCAGACAAGACCAGCACTTTCTGGTATGGAACTGGTTTTACACATTTACAGTTTCCTTGATCCACACTGACTCCAGGCTGTGCATTTAAATAGCTGTCAGGGCTTTTATGCACGTCCTGAGAGTTTTACACACTGTTCTGCCAGTTGTGAATTGGGAAGCATGGATGTGTGGTCAAATTGTAACAGTTAGTTTATAAATTGGGGTTTTAAAAAAGTAGCAGATGGAGCTGTTGGAGTCTATCACCCCACCACCAACAACAGGGTGAGGCTTTAAAGCTAGGACCTGGTGTAAATCATAAAAGAGACAGCATCATCTAGGGATTCTTGCTGAATACATGTGGCTTATGACACCTAATGAGCCGTTTGGCAAGGGCTATGGTCTTTCATTTTATCTATATCCGTATCATTCTCCAATTAGTATTTCAATATATTTCCTAGTGCTGAAATCTCACCTACAAATTCATGGGTCGTCTTGGGTTATATGTTGTGTGTTATATTGGCTTTATATGAGCAATAAAACAATGAAGCAACGTGTTTCATCACTTCAGTGATTCAGGCACTTAGGGAGAAAACCAGAAAAAATATCCACATATAACTGTGAATATTTGTGCTTATTGGAATATTTTTTTTAACAAATAAACTACATCCCAGTGTCCTCATAGCAACCTTAAGTTATGTAAATTGATTCTGATAATGGCTCTGCTCTTTTTCTGAAGGTGTTAGCTATCGTGATGGATGTGTTCACAGACACCGAGATTCTGTGTGACCTCCTGGAGGCAGCGAACAAGCGCATGGTCTTTGTCTACCTGTTGCTCGATCATGGCAGTATAGATCTTTTCTCGGAGATGTGCGACAAGCTGCAAATTGCTGAGGATCTCTTCAAGGTACTGTGGCTCTGTGAAGCTGTTAGGCTGAGATTTGTCTGCCTAACTGCAGGCACTCTGAGCTAGAAGCATGGTTATGCTAGGGTCAATCCACCTTCTAATTAAAAGGGAGCAAGAGATTTCCTGGGGTAGCATTAGCACCCAATTCCTCTTTGAAGACGCCTACGTTTTCCCATGGATATTATAGGAAGGTAAGGCATTTCCATTAGGTCCCCAGATTAAACTAATCTTGGCCCTGAAGTCTTAAAACAGGGCTTAAATTTCCTAGTAGAGTTATCTAACATAAACATTAGAGCAGCTTCTGTTTAATAGCTCTGCAGCAGCTGTGGTCTGGCAGCCATGGAGAGAAAGTGCACAAAACTCTTTTGCATGGCCATAGCTTTGTTGCACTAGGTGGTTTCTAATAAAATGTGTTAAAGGTCTTTTAAAGATAATGCCTCAAATTTAGCTGGCTGTTAGTTTAATCAGCCTTCATCTCTGTCAGAGGGAACTGGCTTTAAAAGAACCCCTTCAGGGATCATTTCAGTTGTTGCTTGAGATGCTGTAGAGCACCAGGCAACTCCCTGGGGATGGGTGATACTGCAGAGGCCACAAACCTCTGGAACAGCAGCTGTGGGCACACAGGAGACCTGAAGGCATCTTACATGCACCAGACACCTGCTTTTCAACAAATGAATTCCATCCCAACTGTATCAAGAATCTGAAATTAATAATGCATGTTCATAACTGTCTGCATGTCTGTAAACCCTCAATCCTACGGAAGAACAAGCCTGTGCTATTTATTGTAAGTCTGCTGCTACAGCACACAGGCTTCCACGATGTGAGAGTCAAATCCTTGGTGCCACTCATTTACCAAGGCCTTGATTCTGCAAAGTGTGTGTATGGACAGCAGAGGCAGGGCCTGAAAGGCACTTGCTCGGGTACAAGGACAGTGCAGAGCATCCCATGGGCCAGACGGACCTGCATCTGATCCCAAGGGACAGCATTTGTCTGGACTGCTCCAGAAGAGCAGCACGTGCCCTTGCAGGCCCAGGCGGATTGGAGGAGCAGAAGTTTTTCCCTGCTGTGTCGTGCCACAGCCAAGGTAAATCAAGGGAGTACAGCTACAGCAAACTGTGCCTGGGGTGTCAGGCAACAGGCTCCTCCCAGCCATGGACATGTCCCGCGCTCCTTTTGGCTGGGGTAGGGTCAGTTACTGTCACACAGCACAGCTCCACCTGCACAAGCTTCCATGCAGGCTTATATCCCCAGTGAAACAAGGAACCCTGTGGCAATGAGAGACCTTGGCTAAGTTTCCTCTGTACACAAACCTTCAAATATCACATCAGAGAGTTCATGAAGAAACTTAGTATTGGGGCAGTGAACAGCTAAAGGCAGTGGGGGGAAAAGGACCCTCCCTGTCTGATTTTTAATTAAAAAGAAATGTAATACACTTAATTTTATTTTTATTTACAGAATATTTCAGTCCGCAGTGTTACTGGAGAGGTTTACTGTGCCAAATCAGGCAGGAAATTTTCAGGACAAATACAAGAAAAGTTTCTTATCTCTGACTGGAGATACGTGCTCTCTGGTTCTTACAGGTGAGATAAACCATTGCAGTTCATGTCTAGGTACTCTTTTATGATTTTTAATACTTCTTCCTGAAAAAGTGCCATGGAAATTTTTGTACAGGTAAGAAGTTTTTGTTTGACATAAAACACCTCATGTTTTCAAATATGTGCCATTTTTCAAAAATCTACTTAACTTGCTTTAAAGCTGCTATTAGCTCTTTATGGAGCATGAGTTTTGATTTAAATGTTCAGAAACAAATGTAAACAACTTTGCCAGTGCAGCCCTGGGGCAAAACTAGAAATGCGTACAGCTTAATATTATGCTTTCCTCATTGTTTGGGTTCTCAGGTGTTGTGATCATGAGACAAGATACATTTCTGTCTCCCCTGGGATCCCTTAACGTAGCATATGTCACTCAGTTTATCTGAGGATTTGTTCTTCATATGACTAATTTAGTGATTAAAGATACTTCAGAGACTTACTATTTTTCCTTGTGTTTCATCAATAGATAGGCAGTATATATCTACACAACTACTGTACCTTCATTTTTTCCCTTTTTAAAAATTTTTTTGTTTGTTTTGTTTTTGTTGCTATAATTATTGCAGGTAGTGGATATAGCATCTCAACAACTGGATTTTTAATTAAGATCCTAGATCTTCTGGTCAGGGAATTTCTCTGAGCTTGCATCAAATAAATGAAGTTTCTAAGCATCATTGGCTACATAGATAAGTTTCACAAATGACCAAGTGTATCCTAGAAACCCAGGTACAAAAATACAAGAGATGATTATTTAATATAAAGGATGCAATTGTTTTTCTTAATCCCAGTTTACGATTTGGAAGTTTAAATGTCTCTGGTCTGATAAAACTGTGCCACCAGGAAGATTACAGAACTATAGCAATGAAGGAAAAGGTAGGGATGGGCTGCAGGAGCTCAGGTGTACACAGACAGGCATCCACTTTTCATTCCATTTCCAAATGAACCATCAGACAAAAATGATGTCACGCAGAGTTGGGATTTTTTTATTGACTGCTCTTTTCTTTTCTTGTTACTTTGGGTGTTTTTTAATCCCTCACCAAAGATGCGTAGAAATGCAACAGCAGTTTTGTATAGAGTAGAAGTGAAGGGTGTGTTGGAGAAGGACAGAACAAGATCTATTTTCTTTGACCAAAAAGCTTCCTTTTGGCTTCTCTTTCAATACCAAAAAAACTACAAACACTTGAAGTCCTGTGTAGTCACTTCTGTCTTTCTCTACTGCTGTTGAAAATCTTCTAATCTCAAGAACCTTGTCAAACTACATAATTCCATATCCAGCAAGCAATCAGAGAGGATGGCGAGGAATAAATCTATTTAAAACTATAAAAAACGATTTAACTTCAGCATGCTTAGCACCAGTTTGCAATTCACAAGGGTTATAGCTGGCTATCAGTATGTGGCATTTCTTGCTAGCTCTCACTTCATTAATCTGAAAGATTTTTGTTATGCCTCAATCTTATCCACCAACCTCTTCAGGTATAAACAAGAATGATGTTGAGTGAAACAGACAATGCTGCAATGCATTTGTTGCAAATCACGTTGGAGTAGATCTTAAAAGTGATAAAAAGATTTTAAAAGACAACATCAAATTTCACCTAAGTGCTGAGCTCTGCATGATGTTGTAATAGTAGGGGAAGAACAGGCTGATGAAATAAAATAGCCATTCAGGACATACGGCTCTAAAAGGACCCTATCTCACTGTTTCACAAAGTCTTTCAGGACAGAATATATTTGCCTAATGAATGGTGAAAACTGAAGTGGGCAACTAATTAGAGGCAAAGGAACCACCCCCAAGTCTGTGACATCTCCAGCTCTTGAGTGTTTTTTAAAAGAACATTAAAAAAGCACTGCTTGGGTCAGTGTGGGTAAGTGTGATCCTGCTGCATGGGGCAGACTGGAGCTGAGAAGCTTCTGAAGGCTGTTCACACACATCAGCACAAGTGCAGGCATGAGTAGTTTAGGTTACAGTTTTACTCTCAATTTTTATTGCCAGTGTCTATGGTGAGGGGTTAGGATGCAGTATTTCTTTTTGCTGTCTCTATGTCACTGTACCTCATCCTATGATAACTGTTATTTCATTTTTTAATGAATTTGAAATTAGATAGTGCATTAACTCGGCATTCCTAAAGAAGGCAAAATGAAAACAGCAGAAAGCACAGACCTTGATCTCCAGGGAGGGCTGAGTATCTCCCTGGCTGCCACTCTGAAAGCCACTGGCCTTTCAGAGTCAGTATCTAACTAACACGGACACGCTTTGCCAGGAGCATCAGTTCAGGTGGGGCGGGTCTCTCCCACACAGGTTCTCCACCAGCAGGCAACACTAACATGTAGGTTAACCCAAACCTGAGCCCTGCTGAAAACCCCGGTCCTTCCTTCCGTTTCAGATTCCATGCATGTTGTGTTGCACATTGCTGCAGCGCTGCAAACACAGGGATGAGAACATCCCTAGTGAACTACAGCTCCAGCAATGCAGATGGGACACTTGTTATAAAATTAGTCCAATACTGAACAGGAGAGGTGGGATTTGATTGAGACAACCATAAATGAGAGGGTCTGTAACAGGACGTAGGTTTTAGGACAAAGTCCTGGAAAGATATCTGAGAAGTATCTATCAATGCAGCATTGGCCTCAAACCAGGCATCACTTCTTTGTGCCTTCTCTTCTTTTGATGGGCCTCACTCAAAAAAGCCTGGGAGAAAAATGATCCCTCTGGGCAGGCTGTGACAATAATAGACTTCTCTGTCCTAAAAGAGCACTCAGAATTGTAAACTGAGGAGCAAAACAGGGCCTAAAACCTAAACAATGCATTTTCTCTTAGAATTAAGCCAATGAAAACCTGTTAAGTCTTTTATGCCAAGTTCTGTTTTGCTCTTCGGCAAAGCGCACAGAATGTAAATTGCTGTGACTCTCTACACAAGTCCACAAACATTTGTTTAAAATTACAAAGATCTTACCTTGTAACTGAGCTGACCTATTTGCCATCAGTTCTTGGAGAATCTCTGGAGAATCTTTCTCTCTTTACAAGGGTTACAGATCAGATCAATTATCCACAAACTAGTATCTGTCCATCAGGTACTCCAGGAAGTTACATGTGGGACTAAATTATCAAGATTGGGCAGAACAAGTTTTTTCCTCTGATTTTGTTAGGCTTTTAAAAGCCATTTACAAATGTAATTGATTTTTATTTCTGTCTAAATTTTCTTTTATAAACTAGGTGTATCTCCAGCACATAAAGTATAAACATGCCACTTTAGACCTCAGCCTTTTCACGAGTTTGCAACCTTCAGTGTAGGTATCCTAGAATAATTGTGTGCAATTTTGTATTTATTCCTGAACTATTGTCTCTTTAACAGTTAGGTGAAGGACATGCAAAGGTTTAGAGAGCACTGCTTTGTGCTCTCTAAACCTTAGAGAGCACGGCTTTGTGTTGAGCCGGCACAGCAGATGTTCTGCACCCAGCAGGGAGTTAGCTTGCTGTGTTCTTTACCTTGGCACCAAAGGTTTTGTCCATATTTAGAATGATTTGAACACGGTGGCTGACAAGGACCTGTATTCTGGTAAGTTACTGTGTGTTTTCATGTCCAATCATAAAATGTACAGTATCTATTGTATGGGTGCCCAGTGGCACTGATTGTTGAACTAGTGATTTCTTCACTCCTCCCGTTGCTCCTGAAGCAACAGTATAAAACCACTGTATACCTCAAACCCAATCCTCTTTAGGAATACTCTGGATAAGCAGACGTAAACTCTCTGTCTTACTGCCTCAGTATCAGCTCAGGCCGTCAGTCCCACTGAGCTTCACAGGAGTTTTGTCAAAACATGACAAGAACAAGATTTTAAGTCCACACACCTACAGCCAAACCTGGCTCTCAGCAGTCCTTGTGCAAATCCAGCGTAGCTAATAAAGTCACGCAGGAATAACCATAGCAGAGTTTTGCCAACACAGAATAACCTCAGGTTCAAATCCACCGCTGCTCTGTATCCTCTGCTGCACAGCTCAAGCCCTGGTCAGCTCAGGGAGTAATTACATTTCCTTCTCTCAACTATGCTCATTTTATTGGTGCTGCTGCTCAGACATGGCAGCCTGCACAACACAATCAAGCTGGCTTGTGGTTTTGTAAAAGCACAAATTTATGTTTGCTGAGTGGATTAGGGAAGCACATAAAAGAAAAATAATTTAAAAGCTGTGGGTTATCCTAAGGTGTGTTTCTGGACTACCAGAATTAAAACTATTGTAGTGTTTCTCCCTGACTTTATAGCAAAGTATTACATTTATTTTTGGAAATGCTGTAGGAAATATTTATAATTTCATTTTCTCAGTATTGAAGAAAACAAGCATTTGTCAGGAGTGGCAGCTTGTTTTGTGGTGTGGGATGTGACAGGAGGGTTGGGATTTTATGTGTTTCTCTTGACCAATGAAGAGAAATTATGGAAAAATGAAAACAAAAGATGGTTCTTTTTTCCTAGTCTTTTTTATGTCACTTGGAGTAGTTGAGAGTTACCAAGTGGCATGGCATGCTGCAGGGTACAAGGTACACTTTATGTGTGTGCAGATAAGACATGGCAAGACCTGAATTTAAGCATTGTGCATGGAAGAGAGGTCCCTAAAAGAGGGGAACTCCTTTCCGTGGAACGGGCACCCAAACCTCGGGTATTGTATTTGACATTTATCCCTGCAGTGGATCTGGATCACCACTCCCTTTAGGAGGTTGTATAACTTTACAAGGTTTCATGAAGGTTTTAGAGGCAGCTGCAATAACAAAGATTGATCCAAGTCAAAGAGCACTGATGTGAACTGACCTGAAATTCAACTGCGACACCATCTTCATCTTGTGTTTAGACAAGAACTTCCGCAGTAAAACACATTTGCCTTTTGCATCACCCCTGCGGGGGATCTGCAGTTCCCAATGGCCGGTGTTAACTCTAACCCTTGCCTTGTCTCTCCTTCCAGCTTCACGTGGTTGTGTGGCCAGGTTCACCGCAACCTCCTCTCCAAGTTCACGGGCCAGGTTGTGGAGCTGTTTGACGAGGAGTTCCGGCACTTGTACGCGCTGTCCAAGCCTGTGAGGGGCCCCAAGTCCCCGCCGCGCAGCCTCCCCTTCCTGTTCAGCAGGAGCTGGGCTCCCCCATGCAGCCTCCCCTACAGCGACGAGGGAAGCGCCAACACCCTTTCCGACCCCTTCAGCAGCCTCTCAGCTGGCAGCACCCACCAGACCAAGCAGACCCCAAGAACTCTGATATTCAACAGCAACTTCAGCCCCCAGCCACCTCTCCAGCGAGTCAATTCCTTTCACAGCTATGTCTCATTCACTCCCCCACCTCCACAGAAGGCCATCCAGCCTAACTACTATCAGCCACACTACATGGCCGAAAACTCCGCAGTTCCCTATAACAACATGAACATTTACAGACCTATAAGACTCAGGCAAGAGGAACCGAACAGGACGGGGTTAAGCTCATCCTGGAGATGCCTCCACAAAGCTAACCTGTTTGCATAATAACCACCTTGTTTGGAAATGCAAGTAAATGTAGTGAGGACCTGTTTAGCAATCGCTTGTGTACTGATGAATATAGAAATTCTGTATAATACAAATGAAGATGATTTCAAGCCTCCTGTTTTGTTGCTTATGGATGCTTCATTTCCCTGATTAAAAAGCCAAGGCTGCTAATGTGTGAATCTCAAGTGCATCAGGATCCCAGGAAGAACACATCTGAATAATGCTGCTCACAGTGCAGCACTGCTGCTGCCTATCACCTGCCCCTGGCGGCGTATTTGTGTACCAGAAGTACAGTAACTGTTTTTCTTATGTCCAGGCAACTGAAAAGGGGTAAGGCACCGTTTATTACTATGCATTTTATGCCCTTGAATAAGGAGATTGAAGGCTGCTATTTCCGTGGCAAATGCTGGCAGCAGCAGGCTACCTTTGTGCTGTCATCGAACCTTAATCGTGATTTAGGGGGACTCCCTTTGGGCTGGCAGGGAAGCACAGGTCCTGCCACAGCACTGTCTCAGAGCTCTCTGCTTGAGCTGCACAGCAAGGATGGCTGTTCCCAAGGATTCTTAGGAAGGAGCCTGGTACCCATGACACGGACTGAGACTGACAGTTCGGGTTATGGAAGACACCTTACATTCACCGTATGTTCACTTCCACTCGTCAGCAATACGGGTGTGTCCCAGCACACTTGGTTACAAACCTCCAATCCTACCAGCTCAGGGCAACTTTCCGTATTGCAGAGCAGCTGGGAAGGTTCAGACTGGAAAATGAAGCTGAGTTAAAGAAGTCCTGCTAGTGACACATCAGGACTGAGTTCCGATTCATTTAGTTGCACATGGATCTTTGAAATCCTCTCTGTGGTCATCTGCTTGAACATGAAGGTAGAGATATTGCCGAGTTCTTCATGGCCTCTAATTTTTAAAGATAAACTGGGTGTCTGTAGTGCCCATGGACTACAGTTACAAAGGGAGCTACAGAGGTTCAGCAGCTTGAACTAAACCAGAAAAACTTTCTGCCAAATAATCCATGAAAACTAAGGAAGCTTCTGTAAGCAAAAGTAAGAAAATACATGAAACAAAGGATTTCCATCCAAAGTTACCAAGATGCCTAACAGTTGTTGATTTATCAGTAGATTTTTTTTCACACCCGCTTTATATAATCTTTCATCTGCCTCCAACAGAAAACAGAACCCTAAACACACTTGCACTTCTGGCTTGTTTTCCCTGAATTCTCACCTGCTCAAAAAGGAATACAATTTAATTATGTGGACTGTGGATGATGAAAATTGCATGTAGATGAAGGTTTCTCATCCTTGGAAGAGCAATCATTTTGGAAGCATACCTGGAAGGTTTAAAGAGCATTATGAAAGGTACAGGATGGACACATCCTGCTCTAGCTTCAGTATGAGTGTTTTAACTGGTAATATCAAATTTTAGAGTCCAGAATAATCATCAACTATTGCATATAATTGTAAATTCTGTACATAGCAACATTTTTTGGATTCCTTGGGGAGAAGGGAAATTTGATTTTCATTCCTATAATAGTTCTACTTCATTATCTGAATATAGCAACCATTCAAATAAAAGACATGTCTCTTCATATTCTCTTGCCCTGTACACCTTACTCTCTTCTCTTTCAAAAACTGAATGAGTCCCATGCAGTCAAAGCCCATACGAAGAGGAAACAATTTTGTTTCTTCTGAAATCAACAGGAACAGAATTAAGGTGCCCTAACAGACTAGTTAAGATTTTCCTGCTAAATGTGGTTTGGTTCACTGATCCTCTTGTGGCCCAGCCAAGGTGGTACAGACGGCGATGTGGGGAGAAGTTTGTAGACCTTCATTTCCTCAGGCCATGACCTGCGAAGTCCATGAAGGAGCTCTTTTCATCTCTGTGGGGCAAGACGGTTTGCCTACAAAAGTTTTGGAGGACACAGCTAATGAAAAGTAGGTAAGGGTCAAGCTAATAATCCAGAAGGACCACCGTGAGTTAAGAGTTAATTTCAGCTGGATCAGGAAAACAGCTTGTGTTGGTTCAGGCAACATCTGAACTTGAACATCAAGTGAATGAAATTTCAGTTTTCATGGAAAACAATCAGTTTACAATTTCAGCCATCAGTTATGCCAAAAATCCTAACAGGCCCTCACAATTTAGTGAGAAAGGGCAACATGTTTATAGGCAGCTGCAGGAACAGTCATGAAGACCGTGGCAGGTGCTGACCTGCCCTGTCCATCTGCAGCAAGGGAGGGGCTCAGATAAACTCTGCTACCACACCACACACCCTCCTCAAGTCAGAGGATGACAGCAAGCTGAGTGCTGCTGGTGAGTCACTTCAGGGAAGGGATGTTGTCCAGAGGGAACTGGACAGGCTGGACCATGTGAACCCCATGAAATTCAACAAGGCCAAGTGCAAGGTCCTGCACCTGGGCTGGGGCAATCCACAGTACCTGTGCAGAGTGGGGGATGAATGGATTGAGAGCAGCCCAGAGGAGAACTTGGGAATACTGGTGGATGATTTATTGGACATGAGCTGTCACTGTGCATGTGCAGCCCAGAAGGCCAAATGTGCCCTGGGCTGCATCCAAAGCCCTGTGGGCAGCAGGGTGAGGGAAGGGATTCTGCCCCTCTGCTCTGCTCTGGTGAGACCCCACCTGCAGTGCTGCACCCAGCTCTGGGCACATACCCTGCACAGACCACTAATTACCCTCCACAGTGACTCAGGATCTCGTCTGGGCTTTGCTGAGGCCTGTTGGATTCCCTTGTTGCCTCCTGTTTTGTCCTATTTAGTCTTATTTTGAAGGAAGATGATCTAGGTGGGGCTAAAAAGCTTAAATAAATGTAGCCTATACTATGTTATCTACAGAAGTGAATTTCTAATTAAAAGTGATTTTTTGGGGATGTTTAGACTTTTTTAGAATGGGAGGACTTGTGAAGGGCAGCAGGGGCCTCCAACAGGTCTCAGCAAAGCCCAGGCAATTATGTCCCTGTGTGGGCCCCTGCAGAGTCCAAGAAAAGCCCTGGGGCTTTCTGGAGGGCAACTCTGCCCTGTCAGAGCAACATTTGTGGTGGCAGCAATGGGGACACTTCTGTCAGGGCTGGTTCTGTGGATGTCCTCACCACGGGGAGCAGAGAGCAGGCAAATGCCACTGCCCAAGGGACTGTCATGCGCCGGGAAAAGATGTTTGTGACACACTGTGAACCCATGGCTGCCCCTGCGTTCACACCCTGGAACTAAGCCGGATGAATAGCCTGGGCTTGGCCAGGGTTTTCCAGTGTTCCCATGGTCCTTCCTCAGCCCAAACTAGCCCTGCAGGTCTTTCAGCTGGTGTCCTGTGAGCAAGTGCTGCCCATTAAGGTTCGGAATGTGCATCCTGCTGCCCGGCCGTATGACTCCCATGGGTCCCACCAGCAATTGCTGCTCACGCCGGAAGCACCCAGAGGAGCTTGTGCTCGAGGACATTCCCTGTGCTTGCTGCCTGTGCACCCAGGAGCATTTCACTGATGGTTTCTTCCACAGGCTGCTTCCACTCACCTGGGACTTCGCCTGACTTCCATGACTTCAAATATCATGGAGAGTGGCTTGGTAACTACACCAGCCAATTCCCTCAGGACTCTGGGACACATATCACTAGGTCCCACAGACTTAGGTATGTTCAGGTTCCTCAGGTGCTCTTGACCCTGATCTTCTCTTACAGTGGGAGGGACTTTGCTTCCCCAGTCCCTGCCTTGAGAGACATCCATTCAAGAGGTGTGGGAGGAGAGGTTGCCAGTGAAAATTGAAGGAGAAAATGCATTGAGTACCTCAGCATTCTCCTTGTCCATTGTTACTAGTTTGCCAGCTCTTCCACAGGGCCAGTGCTCGGAGGGTCTCCCCTCCAGAGTTCCAGCCACTCATCCTGACACAGAATTACATCCAGCTTGATGGGAATCTTGAAATACTGTCAATTTTCTTCTAGTTTCCCAGAATTTCTGCCACCCCATTTTACCTTACCTATTGAACCCCCCAATGACTGATGCTGTCCCTAGTTTTAGTACCTTCCCAGGGAGTGTGGATCTTGCAAGGACAATCAGGTGAACTCACCCTGTGCTGGCTGTGTCATATGCCATCACCACACTCACCAGGTGGGGAGCCCACAGAGTCCCACCTGGGGTCCCAAATTGCTATCAAAATGGGTTTGCTCGCATTTTTCATCTAGCTTGTGTATATGTACCAGCAAGAAGGCAGCAGAAGTTGGCACTACCTAAAACCCCTTTGCTACTGCCAGCAATGAAGGTACTTCTAGGCTGGGAGCACAAGCAGGACCCCATGCCACAACCCTTGATTCCTCGCTTTTTACAATGACTGCGTGCTGACAGAAAATAGAGAATAAATACATTTTTGCTTTCCTTTGTTTCCTTATGCAGCCTTTGCTTTTTCTCTACTAAACTGCCTTTATTGTGAACCACAGGTCTTTTTTCTTTCCATCTTATTTTCTCATTCTCTGTGGTGCTGGGGGAGGAGGGGGTGATAGAGCATCAGGGTGGGCACCTGGCAGCAGGCCAAGGTCAATGCCCCACCCAGTGACAGAATGATGGGTAATGGCTTTAAATTGAAAAAGGGTGGATTTAGACTGGACACAAGGAAGAAATTTTTTATGATTAGGGTGGTGAGGCACTGGAACAGGTTGCCCAGAGAAGTTGTGGATGCCCCATCACTGGCAGTGTTCAAAGTCAGGCTGGACGGGGCTTTGAGCAACCTGGTCTAGTGGAAAGTTCCCTGCCAAGCCCCCAGGCAGGAAGGCTGGAATTGGATGACCTTTGAAGTTCCCTTGCAACCCAAACCATTCGATGATTCTGTGATGAAAACTGTGTTAAATGTTACTAATTAGAGCACTAACACATTCTCTCACCTCAGAGCCAGCAGCATTCAAACACTCAATAGCAAGACGCATAATTGTGTTTGTAGACAGCAATCATTTCAGGAGCATCAGAACCAGGGGCAGAGGGTCCTTCTCAAAGCACCTGTACCACAAGCAAGTGTTAAAATAACAAAATCAAACCTCAGAAACTGTTAGTGGATTCTCACTTGCAATTCACAACACTAAGATTTGCTGTTTAACTCAGAATGGAGTACTGATGCATGTACTAATGCTGACAATAATATCATCAAAGCCAAATCATTAAGAAATCTATTACAGGCAGATGTAAAATTATGCAGAACGTAGAAGCAACAATAAGGCATTCAATGCAAAATGGAAATGCAAAGCCCCTCTTGAGACATGATCAGAAACAGAAAACTGGAGTTAGAAGAGGCACAAAATAGGGAGAGGCAGGCCAGAAAAGGAGGAACCAAAGTAGCTGAGATGAGAGATAGCCAGGCAAAAGTGGGAAAAAGGAACATTTTACAGCCCCAGTGCAATAAACACTGGTTATTTGGAACAGTAACTATGTGACATATTCAGAACAACATTCATCTTGTTTTCTTTGCAGTAGTTAAAACCAACATTTTTGCTTTATTGTTACATTTTAGAAAATACTGCCTGTTCTTAAGAGCTACCACTTGCCTTTAACTCCTGGAGCCAGTGGGGAGTTAACCCTTGTGTTCCCAGCCCAAGAGACAATGTCATGGCAAACAATCTGCACAGACACCAAGAAGTTTCCAAATCACCTTGGGTAGCTGCTGTGTATTTTGGACATCTCAGTTGCAAAATGACAACATTTGGCAAGTATTTAATTTGCTGCTAAAACAGTTCCAATGCTGTTTGTGGAGCCAAATAATTTGGTGAGTTTCCATTAAATGTCTATACAGACCTGGTCCCACAAAAGCTGTGTTCTGATGTCCTAACAGCTGAGGCAAAACAAATTACAGCCTTTTCATGTGGCTACTCATGACCTTAAGTTTAAGAAGAAAGTGGGAGATGGCCATGTTTCATTTTTTGCTGACATATTTAGCATTAAGCTTTCCACATTTGTTGTCTTTGCTGTAAGATTCTCCTGTTGATGCCAACATTGTAATTAATTTACAACACATTGTGGACAGTCTCTTCTGACAAATTACAACACCTCTTAGTCTTAAAAGCATCTCCAGCCCTTCAAGAGGGCTTCACTGCCACCCAACTGCACTGCACAAATGCACACAGAAGTTTCCACCTAGCAAAGCACACGCATGACTAAACCAAACTTTCTGTGGTACATTAGAAGTGCACTGATGCTTACCCAAGGATACTTGCCAAGTCATCATCTTTTGTAAGAGGCTGACCAGGATGTGGTTTAATTGCATTAACTCACCAAACTATCAAAAGTAATTTGACATGGCTGAAGGCAGAATTTCATTTTCCTGGAGAAGTTTCAGTCAACTGACCAGAGGGCTAAACCACACCAAGCGCTCAGTCTCTTCATCAGTCACACAGATGAAGGGATCGAGTGCATCCTCAGCAAGTTTGCAGGTGACACCAGGTTGAGTGGTGCAGTTGACACACCTGCAGGATGGGATGCCATCCAGAGGGACCTGGACAAGCTCAAGAAGAATCTCATGAGGTTTAGCAAGACCAAGTGCTGGTGCTGCACCTGAGTTGGGGCAACCCCTGGTATCCATCCAGGCTGGGGGATGAACAGATCAAGAGCAGCCCTGCTGAGACTCAGAGGTGCTGCTGGATGGGAGGCTGGACATGACCCAGCAATGGGCACTTGCAGTCCAGAAAGACAAACATGTCCTGGGCTGCATCCAAAGCCCCTTGGGCAGCAGGGTGAGGGAGGGGATTCTGCCCCTCTGCCCCACTCTGGTGAGAGAGACCCACCTGCACTACGGCACCCAGCTGTGGGGTCTCCAGCACAGGAAGGGCGTGGCCCTGTTGAAGAGAGTTCAGAGGAGGCCACAAAGATGTTCAGAGGGATGGAACACTTCTGTTATGAGGAAAGGTTGAGTGACGTGGTGCTCTGCAGCCTGGAGAAAGCTCTGGGGAGATCTTACTGGGGCCTTCCAGTACATAAAGGAGGATACCAGAGAGCTGGAGAGGGACTTTTTACAAGAACCTGTAGTCACAGGGCAAGGAGGAATGGATTCAAACTTAGAGAGGGCAGATTTAGATGAGACATTAGGAAGAAATCCTTTGCTGTGAGAATGGTGAAACACCAGAACAGGTTGCCCAGAGAGGTCTAGTGGAAGGTGTTCGTGCCTGTGGCAGTGGGGTTAGAAGTAGGTGATCTTTAATGTCCCTTCCAATCCAAACCATTCTATGATTAGTGATAGGCTCCCTAATCAGTACCTTAAAGCTCTAAAATTCACCTAAAAGTAGGGTATACAGATACAATTCACACATGGTGAATCATCATTCAATAGTGAATTATTTCAGGTTTTGGCACTCTTTAGTATTCCAGAAAGAAAACACAGGAACACATGAAGAAAAGGGGCAGCAAAGTATGTCTAAGAGACTCCTAGTTTTAAACTATGTCCATTATAGAACACTTTTACAGAAAGCTACAAAAATTTAAGTCTCACAGTTTAAGAGAAGATGGGCAAAGAGCACACCATGTATGTCTGAAATGTAAACTATTTCAAGTGAAAGAAACTACAGGAAGATCTTTGTCCTCTTCTAGACGCCCAAAGCACACAGCACCAGTGCTTCAGAAAGCAAAGCAAAGTGTTGTCACTATCAACTGAAAGTACAACAGAAGGAGCTGGATGAGGCAGAAACAACTCCGACAGTTTTCAAACTAGAGATCTTCCTTGCAGGCTTTTACAAAGGATATGATCTGACTAAACATTCTTCAGTGCATATAAACAACACTGACAGTTTTTCTCCTCTCTCATCTAAGCACACTGAACACAAGAGTATAGCTTGTTCGGCACCTGCAACAAACACTTGGCTTCAAAAAGAGAGTTCTCCTAGTTTTAAGTTAAATATTTACTACTTAGATTTCCTTCCTAAAAGATATGGAATTATTGACAATTTCTCAGCATAAGTACATTTGAAATTTCTAGCTACCCAGCTCTGAACAGGAAATCACTATAATGTTAATCAAGAAATACAAGAAAACTTACTTAAGAAAATGGCTAATTCTATGGCTCTAAATGCAATAACATCAAACTTGATACCAAGAAACTTTCAATTTGGACATCAGAAAGGAAGCTTCCATCCCTGCTCTGCAGGCCTCAAAAAAATCACAGGCACAAATTGGTGAGGATTATGATGGAAAGCTACTTCTGAAAGCTGAATTGAAAGCTCGATTTTTTACTGTGTTCCTTGTAATTTTGAATATAAACAAATCAGTGAATGAAGAAAAGGATGCAAAGTTAAGAGTTTAAATACAGAGATTTTTATCTATTCTTAAAAGAAATACAATAAGAATTCTTAAAAATGTAATCTCTTTATTGCATGTATCATACCATAATAATTTGGAGATACAAGAATAAATACAACAAAACCTCTACGTTACTGAAGGTGGAATATAAATATCTGAATAAAATTCTCTGTCAAAGTGACATAAATCATCTTGGAGATTACCAAACCATTTGATTTCAAATTCCGTGACTGAAGCAGTTACCAGTGATGACAATGCTGAAGGGCCTATGCATTTTACCTCACCCTGAAACTCCTCTTTTAGTTTTTCTGGTGTAAGATCCTGCCCCATAGCCTGCAAAAAGAGTAAGAAAGAAGAAAGGAATCAAGGAAAAAACCCACCAAACACGGCATTACTAAGACATCTTTACACACAAAGTCCTTGCCACATGAACCACACTCCATCCTGGAGAAGTTTCCAAGCCATGATGAAGTTGCCTTGGCACTCTGCACTCAGGGAGAGCTGAGACCAAATCTCAGCACCGCACAATGCCTCCATCTTCTGTCTGCAGTTGCACACGGGTGTTTCACCCTGAAGAGCAGTGGACATCTCAACGCCAGCTCTGCTGCTTTCAGTGCTCACCTTGCATCAGCATCGACACACTGAACTCTTCCTGGGACACGTCGGAGCGAGGGAAGCAAGGAGAGAAGTTTCTTTTTCCAGGCTTTCCCAACCCTGAGATAGCCTGTGTGCTACTGCCCTCTCATGGATGCCATCCCTCCGACTGCCTGCAGCCCGGCAGTGCCTTGGCTGTCACTACCTTAGAGCTGTAATGCTGACAGCAAAGTTAGAATCTCGCTGGCTTCCTTTTGCTCCTTAAGATAAAACTCAGAAGCTCTTTAAATAGCACTAACAATGTTTAATCTCTATGAAGAGATTAAATGCAATATTGCTCTCCTCTGTTATTTTTTTAAAACTAGACCCCGGTACATTAAATAGAACAAAGAAATGTAAAAGAAAGTCTGGCTTTTTTGGAAAGTATTTAATACTTTTTATGCAAGTGTTTAATATTGCTGTGGCCATCAAAGTAATCTTCACTTCCATTTCAAACTAGTGATTCATTCTGGGGCATCTAAAACTCCTGAGATAAAATGTGCATCCCAGGAAATGCGCAGCGATGATGCATCTGCAAATACAAGTCCAGTGAGAAACTCAACAACGCTGCACATTCATGAAAGGAGAATCTCAGCCGATCAGAGATCCACCTGTGTGACGCAGGCCAGGGCTCTACATGCACCTCTGTCAGCTCCAGATAACACAGAGACAGCAGCCTGACCCAGCTAATTTCCCTTGCTTCCTGGCACAGTTAATTAGCTCAGGGGAGTGTCATGCTTAGAGGACAACACAGAGAACTGAGACCCTGCACACAATGAAACACCCTCTTACTTTGGTCATCAACAGCAAGGAGTTTTCATCAAAACCAAGCCGAGCCACTTTGTCATCAATTTCTTTTTGACCTTTTCTGTTATTCTCTAGCACAAAGGACGACTGTTGTGACTGGGTAAGCTGAAGTAAAAGCCTGGAATGAGAAAGGCAGTTGTAAGAATTGGCACAGCTGGAAAGAGTAAGTCAGCATACCTAAAACCAACCAAAATGTTTAATACTTTAATTAACACTTTCAATACTTTAATACTTTAAAACAGCTCTTCTTCCTGACATTTGTCTACTGCAAAGAAGTCAATACATGTGTATCAATCTACTATAGATATTGTGTATCTGTGCTGTGACAGAACTACTGAGAAGTATTTTTGAAAAACACTATCTCTCGTTGCTCTGTGCAAACATTTTTAAATACAGAGATTTTTATCTATTCTTAAAAGAAATACAATAAGAATTCTTAAAAATGTAATAACTTTATTGTTATTGTCCCCACGTATTTGTCACACCATTCAAAAGTGAGGCTTGGACCTGTGAATCATCAGGTGTCCCATGTCGTTAGTATGGCCTAACAAGACAGCAGCACATTTTTTTGCCTATGGAACCTGGAAAACTAGAAATGTGGGGGTTTGGACAAATATCAAACATCCTCCCCAAAGAGGTGAACCCTAGAATATTTTCTAAAGGCATTCACCAGTTTTATGTTCCAGGCAGTGCCTCAGAAGTCACAGCCATGAACTGGTGAAGGTTACACACTGTGCTCATGACAGGGGTTGATGTCATCACCAAGTGCTCAACCAGCAAGAACAGTGGCAGTTTCCAGAGTCCTCCTAAGACAAGGACTGTAAAATGTTGGTAGAGGAAATACCCAGGTATCTATACCTTTGTCTCAAATCCACTGTCAGATAGATTAACAGGTATTATGCTTACTTTGCACCTCTAGGAACAGAGAGACATATTGCATGATCTCCTGTGAATTCACTGGAATTCACAATGCACATTACTGTAGAGATAAGTATCAGTTTTAGAGAATTTATTAGGGTCCAGAGAAGGGCCACAAAGGTGATCAAAGGCTTGGGAAGCCTGCCATTTGGGAACAGGCTAAGAGAACTGGGTTTGTCCAGAGCAAAGAAGGCTCACGGGAGAGCTCCTCACCATATTTCAGTATTTAAAGGGTGGCTACAAAGAAGATGGAGACTCCCTTTAAACAAGGAACCACATGGAAAAGGTGAAGGACTATAGGTATATGTTAATTCTGGGGAGATTCCAACTGGACACAAGAGGAAAGTATTCTACAATGAGATCAGTCATTGGAATAATCTCCTCAAGAAAGTTGTGTGAATTTTTAAAATTTGGCTAGACTGGGTGCTTGGCCATCTTGCCTAGATCATGTTTTTGCCAAGAAAGGATGACCCTTGAGGTCCCTTCCAACCTGGAATTCTATGATTCTATAATATTTAACCAAGGCACCATTAGAACTTACCAATGTTGTTACTGAAAATGTGTTTAATTCAAGCTTTATGCAAAAAGAGAAACAAGAAATTTTTTTTATCCCATTTACAGAAGTTAAGTGAAGCTGGTATTATAATTATGGTGTGCATTTTTAAGGAAAAGACTCAAGATCTGAGATGAAAACTTTCATTTGAACACTATAAACATCAAAATTTACAAATCTGAATACTCCTGTCAAAACTTTACTGAATTTACAGATGGTTTGTTGGTTCCAAGTAAAAATGGGAAGTATTTTTAATTTATAAAGCTTTTTTTTTCAAAATTTGCATCAACATAGTATAAAAAAGAATGAAATCACAATGAAAATTTAAAAAAAACCCTCCAATTTTTTTTCCTCAGAACTATGAGAGAGTCAATTATTCATGATGCACTAAGAGAGAACCTTATTGCCTACAAAAAGAAATACTAACATCCCTTTTCCAGGTGCAACTTATCCTGCACATACATTTATACAACATCTACATCCACTTAAAATCCAACAGACCTGAAAATATTAGACAACCTGCATAAGCCTTGGGCAGGGGAGAAGGTTACCCTGGACAAGTATACCTGCAAATATAAACCACAGTAACACTCTGTGAAACTGTGCAGCCAAGCAAGGCAATGCCACCATTTGTAATTGTCTCAGTTCTGAACCATACACACTGAAGCAACACAAATTATTAATATAAATGCAGCTTCAATATTCAATACCAGTACTAAATCAATTAACTTCTTCCGAGTAGCAATTAAAGTCTTCATCTCTCAGTCTGAGTACAGTTAAAAGCTACTATTTGGGGCTTTTTAATTTCTTAAATCTTGCCCCAGCAGGGCAGTTATAAAGTGTTCTCTGTAAGCATTTCTGGACTTTCATAAGATGCCTTTAAAAACATTCAATGACTGATACATTACTGAGAGGCAAGAAGGGGAAAAACCATCCAAGATTACTTTAACAAAACCAGTTCCTAATTATCTGTTTGAAAGATTATGTTTTGGGGATTTTTACTGTATGCGAGAGTTTTAGGAAGAGGGGAAAGAAAAGGAAAGAGCATTTTAATGCAGCCCTGTCAATCAGTTGTCACAGAGTTCATTTTCCGGCCTCATCCATTATGCAGATTGGGGTATTATTATAAAATACATTTTCACTCAAGCATGAGGTTTCAAGCAAAAAAGACGGGTGGCACTCGCAGAAGAAAGCCTGGCTATGCCTTCCCTTTGGGGCGCTTCTGCTGCTGCGTCTTTAATACCAGACCAGGGAACAGCACTGGTCTAGCAGAAGCATTTTTTGAAGAACAGACCCTTTTGTATATAATTACTTGAAAAGATTCACATTATAAGCTCATTAAAAGACTCTTTACTTCTCACTGTCCGTGACACTGGTTTACCCTTTCCACTCAGATTCAGACTCTTCACAGCCACCACACTAAGCAGAACTTGCTTTTCAGATCTGAAGCAACAGTAGGGTGCTTATAAGTTAGAGTTGCAAACTCTGAAACAAACATTTAAATTGAAAATGCAAACTGAAAACAACAAGGGAAAAATATGCTTTACATTGTTCTTGACTGAGAGAAGTTAACATTATTCTAAGAATACACAGCTACCTTGCTCTAATAAACGAGGCACATGCTTTTATCCCAACTTTCTTTGACATGTTCTGCTTCCAGGACTTGGAGTCTGTGCATTTCTCTTTGTCCGTCCTTTCCAGTTCTCCTGACGTGCAGAGGAATTCTTTCACCACTTGGCTGCTGGGAGAAATCACTGCATTCTCCCCCTTTGTTTCTGCAGCAAGGCTGAAACAAGGACCTTCTTTCTGGCCATCTGATCCGTGAGGCTGCAAATTAATCTCTCTGCCAGTCGATGTTTTGAAACTGCTATTACTTACACAAATGTCTTCAGACTGATTTAGATTTGCTTCTGGAATGACTAATGGAGACAAATTCTGTAAAAGGCTCATATAAGCTTCAGCAAGTAACTTCCAGAACCAGGGATTGAAAGGATGTAAGCAGATCAGTTGCTGCAGACACATGGTCTTTTTTTCTACATTCTCCAGACCCTGGTAAATGTAAAACTGCAGGTTGAGAACCGTCGTTAAGTGATCTGTGTTAGTAGCGCTGTTTCTCTAGAAACAAAAAGATAATAGATTAAAAACAGGAGTAGAACAGAATCATCCTTCAGAGCCTAAGAAAATGTCTCCGTAAATAATGACATACAAATATCACAAGGTAATTTTTAAACTGTACAAAATGGTGCTCTTAATTTAAAATGATACAATGGGATACAGATCTTGCACAATCGAGCTGACAGCATTCCCTCTAGCTGCCTTGTCCCAGTCTGAAAGACAAGAAGGTCCTAAATGCTCTCACTTGTTTATTTGCCTTCAGAGTGTTCTACAGCTGCCTTTCTTTGCAGTATAAATACTTTTTATATAAAATAAAAAGCATCAATAATATTCTAGCAGACTTCATAGCCTCTGGACTTTTTCCTCTATGGGAAAAACTCAATTTGTGGCTTGATACTCTCCTTGGTGGCAGTTTGGCAGCAAGTATATGGAAATAAAAGCGAGTTTTGAACTGTCACTTGTATAGTGGAAAGATTTAAGCACTCATTTATTCCCTTTCTTATAATTCCTATTACATTGCATTAATTCTGCCTGGCAGAGCATGATATTTAGTCCCTTCCAGGACTACCACTTTCCCTGCACAGGGAGCTCATTGTGGTACAGGGTGTTCCAATTTCTAAAGAGTGATTATATCTGCAGTGACAGTTACCCTCTGTTTACCAAATACTCTGAGCACTGAACATCCTGAAGGATTATACACATGAAAATTATTTTTCCAGAAAATGGTCTGTATAAAAGAACTACTGGCAATGTTTGCATGTTCAAAGCCTAAAAGAAAGACTGCATTATTTACCATTTTTTCTGCAATATCCAGAGCCTCCTTGTGCCTTCCTAGGCGAGATAAACAGCGAGCCTGGCCCTCCTGGACATCGCGTCTCATGGCAATGTTGCTGGCAGGTAAGAGTAGCAGGCAGTCTGAGTATTCACACAGGGCTTTCTACGAGTATCGAGTATCGACAGGAAGAAAAGCCAAAAAACGGGGAGAGATTTGCATTTAAAAGCAAGCCTGACAGCACGTTTTCTTTATGACTCCAGTCACAAAGGGAATTCAGAACCTGAAGTCCACATTTGCATTTCTCCGTGCTCAGCTACTACCTGTGCGAGCAAGAGACAAGGCCCCGGTACTACACAGCCAAGTCTCGATGGTGATGATCAGCCTCCATTCTAACTCATGTCTAGGCCCCAGCAGGATTCACCACATGTCTGTCCACCTCTCTCCCGTCAGGCTTGATCCAGAAGGGATCATCTCCTGACCTGGGTAATATGGGACACAAGGCATCCTTCCCCCCAGCTCAATGATCTGAGCACTCATCCTAAATCTGTGGGACCTCGTTACAAAACCATGACATTCTCCACGGGAAGGTTTGAACCTGCAAGCACCTCACCTCACATAATCAGTAAGTCAGAGAATACCACAAGGAAGGTGAATCTCCATCATTCCTGTGGGCTGGTTTTAACGTACATGAAATAAATATTAATTGGGCTAAGGAAAAAGGCAAGAATGAGCAACACTTCTGCAAGTTAATGCTCAGGGCACTCACCAGGACTCCAATTAACATTTAAATACATTAAATTAAGTATTCAGTGAAGCTAAGTCTGGAATCTTGATTTCTCTCCCTTTGTGTAAGTGCTCAGAGAGAAAACTAAAGAGCAGAGCTCATTCTCCCATCTCTCAAAATGAGTATTTAATTATTCCTTGCAAACTTTATTGGTTCTAACAGAAAGAGCTTCCAGGAGACACACCCTAAATACTTCCTAGCAAAACGGCTGAAATATTTTTCTTTCCTGATGCTGAGCTTACATTCCTTCTTAAGCAAAAGAGGGAGTTCCCTTCTGCCCAGTGCACGCAGCAGCCACTGGTGAAAATAGATCAGAGGGCTGAGGACAACCCTGTTTGCCTTGTTATGTGACAAGGAGATATAACCTGGCAAGGTTCAGGCATTATGTATCCCAAGCAGATTCTACAGTTATCTATGTCGTAAAAATGGGCACAGCTTAGATCACTGCTGTCCTCGACATTTCTTATCAAGTGGCCTATCCTGATGTAAAAAAACTTCCGAGAAGAAATTACTGCCCCTATTTACGTATTTCCCGATCCCCTTTCTAAGGTCAGTGCTCCCAAATCTGTAATTTTATGTGCAATCTAACTCTGGTTCTTGTTCCACCAGCGATCTAGGTTAGCAATAAAACTGAAAACATTTCTAACATGAATCACTGCAACAGAAAAGCGTTCGGAAGCAACTGTCTGTTCCATTCAGCAGATCTGAGGAGGTGTTATTCTCTCCTGATTGGGAACCACTGCAAGGAGAAATCTGCTTTTCCTGAGGGTCAGCAGCTATGTCTGACCGCAGCCTGAGGCATCTCTGCACTCAAGCACACTTTTATGAATCCCTTCAGGGCATCTCAGCTGAGACTAGAAATACCTGCCAGCTATACACAGGGCTGCAGTGGTGCTGGAATAACATTAGGATCAATGCCAAATGAAGTACAAAACGATCCACAAATCCAATGGGCAAGGTGAAAGGAGTAAAGTCAGAAGTCAGATGGAGGGATTTGAAATCAGGGAGCCTGTAATGCAAACCATAGGCTGGAACAAGAAGCTACACCCGAAACAAGGGCTGGAGATGCTGATTTTAACAAGGAAACAAGGTATCGACAGACTGGATCCTGCAGCTAGGGCTGCAAAAGGCAGGAGAGCGTCGCTGATGAGGAATGCGGCTCGGGACATACAGAGTGAGGTCTGGGACCACCGCGGGCAGGAACAGATACGGCGCACGGCAAAGGCACAACCGGCCTTCCGGAGAGAGTGGAGGCAGCAGAGACCTGGGACAAGCCATGGAGAGGCTGCTAGGCGACCGGCAGGAGCCTGACGGCCACTACAGCTTTCCTCTGACAGCGGGGGGAGCTCTGAGAAAGGTGACCCGCAGCCACGTGGTGCCAGCGATCTGACAGCCTTTGTGGGACACGGCATTGTCCGAAGGAACTGAGAAGCCCACATGCCAGACTCTGACTATGACTTCCCCGGCCACAGGCACCAGCTCTATTCACGGCTGAACTGCTGCCATGCGCCCACTTGGCTGGGATCAGATCCGGGGCAGCCCCGCGCTCCTGCCCAGTTTGCTCCAGGCTGACACCTGAATGGATCGTGGCAGAACACCGATCTCCACGGCGACCCGGCCGCAGCCCGGCCCTGCCACGCGTTCAGCACGAACCAGGAGCGGGATTAATCGCGGCACGGCCGCCAGACCCGGTGGCCGCGGTACACAATGTACATTCACCCTGGCGCCGCGCATCGCCCCGGTTTGTGTCCCCACAACGTCCCCGGCCCGTGCGAGAGCCCTGGAAATACCTCGAAGTCCCGCTGCCGGAACGCCCAGTCCGCCCGGAACTTGCTGTCCGTGACCCCGCCGGCGCCTTCCCCGCCGTCCGCCGCGCTCTGGAACCACTGCGGGCACACAGAGCACACACAGACCCACGGAGCCGTCACGGGCCGCGCTGTGGAACCGCTGCGGGCACACAGAGCAGAGGCCCACGGAGCCGTCACGGGCCGCGCTCTGGAACCACTGCGGGCACACAGAGCACACACAGACCCACGGAGCCGTCACGGGCCGCGCTGTGGAACCGCTGCGGGCACACAGAGCA
>VYZT01034636.1:167995-192410 GCA_013400735.1 Pomatostomus ruficeps | reverse complement strand
TCCCGCCGGCCCCTGCGCGCCCCGCCGGCCCCGCTCCGCGCGGGGGGGGGTCGGTCCCCGCGCACCGAAAGGGAGGTGCTGGGGACCTTCCAGTAAAGAGCTGAACCAGAGTGCCGCGCCTTGATAAATTAACTGCGTAATTGTGGAGGTGCTCTGTTAGTATCTCGTCCCGGTGATTGTGCAGGGGTGAGTGGGAATGTGTTTTGGTAACTTTATCATTTGGTTTCAGTTCTGTCTCAAAGCAGAAGGGGAAGCTGATGTGTAACCTGCTCTAGGGTGACCCTGCCTTGGCAGGGGGTTGAACTAGATGATCTCCAGAGGTCCCTTCCAACCCTAAAAATTCAGTGAATCTGTGAAATTTCAGACTTTACACGACAGGCTTTCTCAGAGCACCCTACACTGTGGTATGGGAAACGGGGACACAACACAGTGAAGACTGATCCTAGACCTTCTTCAGAATGTCAAGACACAGGCACAGGGCTGCTCATTGAGAGCTCTACATGCTCCAGCTGCCTACCCTGCCTCATGGTACTACTGTGCACAGTGTGCTGTGTTTTAAGTGTACTGCTGTGCTGTTTCCTCCCTCCACCTTGCCAGTCCGTCCATCCAGGAAGGTCCATTTTGTCCCATCTAATCACCACACAGGTTTGGAGAAGGCGAGCTGAAAAGTCATCCTTGCACTTCCTTAGCCTGCAAAATGGACTCATGAACTTGTCTATACCAGAACAGCTTTTGAGGCCAACGCAGTGCTTGTATGGATAATTGTAAAGGTTTCCTTCTACTGGACATGTAAAGCATGTGGTTTGGTTTTGCTAGTTTTTTGTTTGTTTGTTTGTTTTTATGTGCTTAAAATACCCTTCCATACCGGCATAGTTGTGACTGGATGCCAGGGTAGAAACTCAACTTTGATAGTTGGAATTGATCAGAAAATTTAAAGCAGATTGATGTTCCTATTGCTTCTAAACTTGCTGTTTGGCAAACAAGCCCTCCAGCATAGAGGAAACTGTTCAGCAAGTAAGTCTGGAAAGAACCAGGAGTTTGCTTGTCATGCTTCAGTCTTTCTGTTACAAGTATCAAGGTAGATGAGGACAGTCTCTTGTATGTGCACATCAAAACCATCTGGCTTCCTCCTGCCCGCAGACCAGGACAGGCAAAGCACACAGGGGTCAGACTGTGGAGGTTGGCACAAGTGTCTGAACAGTTTCAGCATCTGTAGTGCTCCTCACATACACTGGACATACACGTTCCCTTCCCCCCTACTCCAGGACTGCAGGTCATGCTGCAACACACCAGTCTGACGAACAAGGCACAAAAATCCAGAAAGATGAATAAGCACGAATCAAAAAGAAGAAAATCCAAAAAAGAAACATGAGTAATCAAAGTGAAATGTGGCCACAGCTCAAAGTAAAACACAAAGAGCAAGGCATTCCCCGGGCAAATCCCACAGCAGCTAGTTGGCTGCCAGCTTGGATTGCAGAGTCCTCCAGGGCTGGGGATTTTGACCATAGTTTTTTCTGAGGATACCAACGTGGTCTACAAAAGGCTCTGTGTTGCAATGCAGAGAATGCCTTTGTCTGGTAAAGCAGTGATAGGAGAGCCACGATTCCCGAGTGCCACACAAGGGGCCTAGCAGCTGACTGTGTGGTTTCAGTTTTAAGTCATGGGCAAAGTATTGCCTCTTCTTCACTCCTTCTTTGCCTGGCTCTCCCCTGCCCCTGCCTACCCCCAAGACATTTTAAAAGCTCCGCATATATTAGTTACAGAAATGAAAAAATGCAACTTTAAGAAATTTCTCTGCCTTGTCAGCACTAGAAGTTTGCTCAATTTCTCCCCTAAGATCCAAGTCATCAGTGTAGTTGCCAGAATACAAATTCTCACTGTACTTAAGGAAAGCTGTTTGCCCAAGTTTGCGTGGCATGATTTGCCTTGGTGCTGTTAGCCTTGGCTTCACACAGGAGAAAACATCATCCCTGGAAGAGGCAGCTTTGAGGGGGCTCAGATATATGAGCCCTACCAGAGCCTGTGCTGCTGCAGCTGCTCTGTGTACAGAGCTTCAGGGATAAAAAGAAGCTGTAGATGAAATCTCTCCCTAAAGGCAGCCAAGGTCTTCCTCCACTGCCAGCCACCAGCTTGGCACATGAACATTGGACCAATAAAAATGGGCACCAGTAAGTTGTGGCCTCCATGCGAGTTCTTGCGCATCAGCAAAGCCATTGTGGCTACTCACAAGAGCGTGCTTCGTTACAGCAGTGGTGAGGGGCTGTGACCCAGCTTCCCCCTGGGTGAGCGGGGGCAGGCAAGTGGGGCAGGCCAGTGTGCTTCATCTTGCAGTCAGGGTGAGCCCAGAGACAGCCCAGGCTGTGAACATAGCTCCAGTGAAAGGCAGGGGTTTGTCAGGCTGTCCTATTGCCTGAATCTTCTGACCAGGAAAAGAAAATGGAGCATGGAAGACAGAGTTTGTCTAAAACCCTTCTTCTCCTGGTTTCCTCGTCTACTCTGAGGCAAAATTAATTCAGAAGAATTCTCCTCCAGTGCTTCTTTAATTAATGATGTTGTTATTTGTATTGTGATAGCCTCCATGGGTCCTCACCACAGTCCAGCCACTCTTGTGCCAGCACACAGACACACCACAGAGGTTTCAGAGACCATCCAGCACACACAGCAGAAACAAGAAACCTCAGTCGGCAACTAGGGCCCTATCTTGGTAGGCACTACCCACAGACATCGGCCAGGAATAATGTAGCTCTCAAATGGCTTTATTAAAATATACTGTAAAGCAGCTGCCTTTGGAAGAAAGCAGAAGAGAAAGTAGTTCTCTCCTCAAAGCAAGAGAACTGCCTATAGTGAACTGGCCATGTAAGGCCCACAGGCAGCATTACTCAAAGGATGGGGTGGCTCCTGAATAACGTGGATTGTTCTAGACATTGTGAAATATTCATACCTTGAGGGAAGATTAGTTTTCTTGTCAGATAGTCATAACACAGGCCCTTCCCTAAACACACTCATGAAAAGAGAAGAGGAGCAGCTCTTTATTTGCTGATATTGTCTCGCTGCGTCCTTGTCTCTTGCCTTTTATTTAGATTGCAAGTTTTTTACAGCAGAAACCATCTTCTTAGCATGGTGCCACATGTAAAGGGATATTGTCCATGACTACTGGGAGGGTAATACAAATAACATTTCATGGCTTGGGGCAGACAGAGGTTATCACTACTACAAACTGCAAACAAAAAAAGCTCTGATGAGCTCAGATGAACTCTAGCATATTTTACAGTGATGGCATTAAGTTCTAGCTCTAGTTAGACACAACAAAACTTGTGTGGGGAGGTTAGGGGTGCATTGTGAAAATCAAAGAGTAAGAACTGGTTCTTGTTAATAGAAGCCAAAAGCTTTTTTAGGGGTCTTTAGGACAGACAGAAGATGAATCCTGCAAAAGATAGTTCATTTGTCAGCTCTACCTTAAGACAGTGCAACTTTTCAAGCCCCTGGCACGCTATATTAACTAGGCCATAATTTATCCCCCTCAGGCCTCACAAAACCCAATAAAGTTGTTATTGCCAAAAGGCTGCACCGCACACAGATGTGTTCAGCTATTAATGGGTTTTGCAACTATTTTCTGTCTACTAGGATAAATGATGAGCAGAATGAGTACACCCTTGGGTTTGACCAGAAAGCTGTTGAAAAGGAAAGAGTAAAAAAGTTTTCTGGAAAGATAGAAAGAAGAAAGTGATCAAATGCTAGAAAGAATCCTAAAGCAGTGATCTTCCCAGGCAAGCATACACATTTCCAGTACTGATGGGATCATGTGTCTGAACTGTTTCACGCAGCCATGTAGTACAAGCACTGACGTTGTACTTTGATGGTTGTGAATACAAAGTCATGGCAAAGAATGGTACCTCCCATCTACTGCTCTGAGAAAAAACCAACAGAGTCCCAGAGTTGGGCATGGTGGGGTTTGTATGCCTCCTTCTTCATCCTTTTTTCAGTTGTATCAGTTTTTCTGAAAACTCATTAACTTGCCCTGGTCACTGTTATGCTTGTTGCTTAATTGCTACTTGTGATTAAACCAGGCTGCAGACACCAAAGTGGATTCCATACTTCTCTGGGTTAAAACTTTCCCACTGCAGTTTTCAGGACTGGGCAGGATGAAGCAACACTAGTGGCAACTCCTCTAGGATAACATTTAAGACCTTTTTTTGTAACAACATTGAATAAACTGCGCCGACTTACTACAATATTCCTGTCTTGCAGGAATGAAAAGAAACAAAGCAAAAGAATTAGGAAAAAAATAAGCTTAATTGAAGAAATACACCCTGGGCTCCAGGCCTACCCTTCAGTGACCCTCACAACTCACAGACTTTTTCAGTCCTTGCTCTCTTTTTCCATGAGTCTGCTTCCACATGGGAAACAACCAAACTGTGGATTTTGCAGTGCCTCATTTCCCTTACAGTGTCTGCACTGCTGGAGAGGACTACTGGAAACTGCTATTAAATTTAGCTTCTATGTCCTCTTATTGCCTTACACAAGTAGCAGTGCCTGCAGAAAGTGTGAGGCACAGCAGAGGGAAAGCACTGCTCAATGAACACATGAAACAAAATGCAGAAATCCAGAATGGACTTTGCCCACAACTGCTCCCTTCCCCCAGTTATTGCACATGAAATTAATTTAGAGCAAAGAAAACTATAAAACATACATCAATGATGCAGTTTCTAACTTTGTGGTCTCTCTAGGAAAAATGATGAACCCCTTCCGTAACAAGGCATCTGTGGGGCTCCAGTTCTGCATGTTGTGGGTGCCAGGTGTGATACCTGCACAGAAATCCTTCCAGCTGGACTTCATCGGGAGGCTCTGGCCAGCTATTGGAAAGAAACTCCAGAACTGAGAGCAGTTACAATTACATTACTATTTGTACCAACTCTGGTTCAGAACACGTCATTACATACAGGCTATTTTGTGGGCTCCCTTCCTTGTTAGTCCCTTAAGACACGCTTTACTGAAATTATGTTTTTTCCCTCTTTGGCTCTCATTTAGGAAAAGTGATGATCACTAAGAGAACTACTGCCAACACTGACCTTTATTTTCACCCAAAGACACAAATCAACTAGGTGTGACACACACTTTTATTCTTTTTCCATCTTTTCTTTCTTCTATCAAGTATTTTAAGGTAATGAAGATCAGCACAGCACTGAACCTGTTAAGAAACATACATGGGAGAGAAATTAGTCAAAATGCTACTAGTTCAACATTAGAGCAGTAGAAACATATATTCAAATATTTCATTTTACAGTATTTGAAGTGCAACATGTCATTTAACCACCAAAAATGTTAGAAACCACCATCTATCTGAGACTAAGGAGCTCCACCAGCAATAATTCAAAGCAACACCAAGCCCACAGGGAACAATTTATAGAGGGGACTTTCTGGCATATAAAGGAAAATAGGGAGTACACAAAGTGGTTTGGTAGTTTAAATTTGCAAAAATAGTTGTTGATGGTATTGTTATGAGAACAAATGCAAGCTGAAAGATGCTGAGAAGAGGGGGCTGGGAGATGGGAAACAACCCAAAGGCCAGCTGATCTCTTGTGAAAATATCTACTGAATTGCACCATTTTGGAATTGCTGATAGCAGTGTAAACAAAAAAGGTACCTTTAAAAAAGGTGACTGTATGCATAATCCGGTGCTTCTTGTAACTCCCTCATTAGCTGGTGGATTCTTGAATAAGCATTCTTTTTTTTTTCCCAAACCAAGTAAAATTATTTGGCCAAACACCAAGCTGTAGTGACTATTCCTGTTCATCTCCAGTCCTGTGCTTAGGTCACTACTTCAGCTAGAGGTGTCATTTTTCAGACTAACATTAGCTACAGCACAGGAATGACCCTCTCGCTTTAAACATCTTTTTCTTTGGTGGGGATACATGTGTAGGCACAATGCCAGGTCCTGCAGGAAAAACTCAGTCCTGAGCTCCTCCAGTTGCAGCTCAACAGCTGGAATAGATGGGAGTGATGAGTGACACCAAAGCAAGGCAGTGGCACTGCCTCTGGCAGGGAGCGGCTGTGAGTGATGGCAGGTTGGGCTCACCAGAGAAGGGCAGAGCTCAACAGCAGCTCTTACCTCAGACCCTTCCCATCTCAGGAAAAGGCAAATGTTAAAGCAGCCTGTCCAACTGACAGGGACTTCAGTGAGGAGGTGGTTCCTACTCACCCCTACTCTTCCTGCCCTGAATATTTTAAATGCCGTAATAAAAAGCATCTGCCTTAATGAGAAAAATAATGTGAACGTCCCCAGGCAGCTGACATGGCAGAACAGTTCAGCAACAAGCAGCTGTACTGACTCACATGTGAAGCTGACCCCACACCGGCTGTTCAGCCAAGTCAGTTCTCTAAATTCAGTGCATCTGAGGAATTGGTGAAATTCTGTTTTATGTAACAGGGAAAAAGATATTTGAGAAGATTTGGTTTGTGACATTTTCATAAAGACATGATTCCTGGTTTCCATGCCACCTCTTAAAACCACACACACTCAGGAAGGAGACATTTATTCCGTTATTCTGATTTCAAATTTTTGGTACAAAGTTTATTTTCAGAAGTTCTCACATGTTCCTTTCTTCTACCAGCATCTTTAGGATTTTTCTATCTCTGATTTATTTTATTTATCTGTTGAAGCAAAAGCAATAATTGCTACAGAAAGCAATAATGGCAATATTACAAATATTTTACAGCAGCATCCATTAGTTTCTTTGCCTCAAAAAAATAACAAAAATAAATCCAAAGACAAGATCCATACAGCCACAAAGGCTTAGGTTTGTAATATCCAGACGTATGCTGCGTTTCCATATATGAGTTGTTCAAGTCCAGCACAACTTTCCAAGTTTGTGCAGAGCCTGATAAATAAGACACAGAAATATCAGTTACATTATACTGTTTCTAACAACTTTTACTCTGTAAAATGTTTGGTCACTCAAAGCTATAAGCTTAATCACATATCAAAGAACACAGGCAATAAAGCCCATCTTACTAAAACATATAGTATTAGGCCAAACAAAATATAAGAGGAAAAAATCTAGTGGTCACTGAAGCCTCTTCAAAAAAGGTCTAAAACAGAATGTTTCCATCATGTATCAGAATAAAAACGTACTGTATTAAAATTTGAAATTTTTTTTACAAGCTGTCTTTTAATCAGTCTTCTATTTACAGTGCAGAACTGCCAATTGCAGTAGTTTAACTTTGGCACAACACTAAGTTCCAATCCTTTTCAGTATTCAAGTCCTGTGTGTGTCCAAAAATTTTCTTGGTTTCACGAAAGATTAGGCCCATTCACAGTTAACCAGTTATCTTGAAATTTTTCAAGAATTGCTTCCCCTTCACCACATTGGGCAGCTACAAAGGAAAGACATTGTAAGCTATTGCATCATTCAAAAGAAACTCTTCATTCTAAACAGTGACAGTATTGTTGCTTCCTTTAATATCACATACACCAGACAGATCACACAGACGGCTACATACTGGACACCTTTCTAAAAACCTTGCTGGTCATTAGTGAATCATCTTCCTCATACTTCAAATACGTAACAATGCATTAACTTAATTTCATTTCACATGTCAAACAGGACATTTAAATATATTGCAATATATTATAGAAAATTGCAAAGCGCCATCATTTCTGTAAACGAGACTGACACCTGTTAACTCTCCTGTGCACATGAAGAGCAGTACCTAGTGCCACATTTTCTATACAATATAAAGCCTTCCCAGGTAGGGCAACTCATTTTAGTGCATTTCTGTACAGACTGTAAGCATACATGCAGATAGCCAACTATGCAGGGTTGGAAATACTTTTGTAAGCTGAAACTGGAAGATGGGGGGAACATTCCGAAATCATAGCAGAGCTCTTGTGGTTGATCATTTTGTAGCACAGATGAAGACTTGACTCTTCTGTCATTCTAGCAGATTCTTTAGGGACAGTTTCATGATAGATATCTGGTATCGAATAAGCATAAGGAAATACTTTCATCAACTGGGACACAAATATTAGGCCCTAACACATTCTGGGTTATGCACAGTCCAATCTTCACACAGTAACCTTATCTCTAAAATACTTGAGAAAACCCAAAGCATTTTTATGCCACAGTATTATAACCAAGGATCAGTTACTTTATTCACCACTGTAGTGCTACCTGCTCTAAATAAAAGAAAAAAAAAAAAAAGGCCTCATTTCCCAACAAACATCAAGTTGGAAGCAGAGGTCAGTACCATTGCTAACCATAACACAAAGACCAGTGCTGTAATCCAGACAGAAGATTTCTCTCTATAATGTCAGATGTCTGCAGTGTCAGCAGCTGCCTGCAAGTCAGGGTACGTCAATGGAGCTGGGGTGCAGCTCCTCTGAGCAACTCCAGGCATGCAGGATGAGCAGGTTTGCATTCCTTGCTGTACTGACTACCTACAGTGTCTTGCCCTAGTGCAGACATCAACATGCATCAGACAAATCCCACCTTAATTCATGAAAAGTGCTACAGGATACTCAGTTATCACTCTATGTTTTAAAATGTTGTGCGAGTTGGTTTTGCAATGACAGTTCACTGAAAAGGTGCAGATGCTCTTCACCACAGAAAGAGAAAAATCCCCAAGAACTCCAACCATTAAACTTGGAAATACTGGCTGTAACCCATCTGTGCTTCAAAATCTCCCTTTTCAGAAGTGGGGAAAAATGCAGAAATTCGAGTTATTGTGTGTTAGTGGCTATTAAGGGGATTTTTCACTTTCTGTTGAAACTCTCATTTCAAAATACTTTCCTACAGAATTTTAATACATCAACAAACCTCAAGTAAATTGACCTGGTTTGTGTCATGCTTATTGGTAAATCTCCTTATCCTGGGATATCACAAGCTGGATGGAGAATACAGGTGTAACCCACCACTGTTCAGTGTAGGGAACTGAACCCTCTACCATCCCTTCCCATCTTTAATTTACACCATCATTCCAGGCATTATAAACAACTCTCAAAAGTTTTACTGTTCTCTGGTCATTGATACTCTATTACTACTGAATGCAAGCAAAATTGTTTTCAAAGAAAAAATAAATTAAATCAAAGAAAATAGCTATATTTCATTGCACTCTAATTTTGTGCCTTCAGATTAGGGCAGGGATATTTAACACTACAGAAGCTTAAAGATTATCTTCTCTCCTTGGGAGATATGAATATACACAGGTATTGGACTCAGGTGGAGGATGCAAATCGCCACTACCATATTTACAGAAGCAAATACTGACATCCAGCCTGAATACACAGTACTCCGTTAAGTGCAAAAGGGAAAACACTCCCCACCTTAAACCACAGCCTGGTTACTCAGCAGCCAGAGATCAGTGGTCAGAGTTGCTGCTGTGCTCTCATTTCAGAGGAAAACAGAGGAGGAGAATGTCTGCATCTTTGGGCTTTCTGGCCTACGGGGACCATGTACAGCCATGAATCACTTTGTATGGGATCCAGAAATCCTTTCTTTGCTCTGTAGAGGAGAAGGGAGTGCACTTGCCTGCCTCAAGCATTTCTTGGAGAGCAAAAGAAAATCTGCTTTTGTTCAAGGTGAGTAAATCATCCATTAGAAAATTACTTCATGTCATGTGTGGACATTGCATGAGTTTCTTTCCCAATAATCAAAGTTACAGTCAGACACATATCACATATAACATAATGAAAAAGCAGTTTTCAACATGGTACTGGACAAGGTCAAAAAAGAACATGGCCTCATTTACTACAGTGTATTAGAGATAATACACTGAATTCTAATAATGAGGTACTAGGTATCTTTCTTCTTCTTTGCTTTCAGACAAAGCAGATATTTCTGTGTGCTAAAAATGAGTGATTGTAATAATTTACTCTTTCTTTCAGAACAGAAAGGGTTAAACTTGTTTTGCTTATCAACTTCTAGGAAAGTAAATTCTGGAGGGCAGGCAAAAGTCAGACCCTTCATGCTTCTGCATTTTCCCTTCTGTTCACTTCTTACAAGCCAGCACTGTTAGTTCATTCAAACCTCCAGGGGAACATAGGCCTGACTTTCTTTTTTCCAACACTAACTCTGGGGTCATTGAGAGGCTGATACTGGGAAGACAGCACTGTTTAAGATGGAACTGTGCCCTTTCACTGCACTCGGAAGCGAGGGCGAACCATGCCATGAAGCAGGCAATGCTGTGATCGTGGATGTCTTCCCTGGTTGTAACACTACTTGCTTTCTTTCAGCTCTTTTCCCTCTCAGGATTATCTGTAGTCTCTCTTTAGCTGAATTCCAGTGACAACACATCTGGCATCACAAGAGCAGGTACTCCTGGCAGAAACAGCAGATGAAGAGGAACACACTAGCTTAGCTCTAAAGGAACTGATGCTCACAACTGAATTCTGATGTAGTGGTCCCAACAAAGACTGAGAAACCAGCCACCCAGAGGTAAGATCTAAGCAAGATCAGAGTTTCTTCATCTCAATGTCAATGGCAGTCACTGAAGCCTGGCTCATAATGAGCTCAAACCTAAGAGGGGAAGCTCCACAAAAATACAAAAAACATACCACAGGTTCATCTAGACATAGTCCTTACCATAAAGGAAAACCAACAAGAAGTCACATGGACACTCACCCCTGGACAGATTTATCTTCTTGCCCCTTCCTTTCCCACTGCCAATATAACTCAGTCCAAATGGCTTCCAAAACACCTTGCAGGTGTGCATAAACTACAAGAGGAGTCAGGCTTGCAGGTGTGCATTGCTGATGAGCACAGAGGTGCTCGGAATCATCATAAATTAAGACATTTGCTGATGTGCTTAAGTTCAGGGAGTGTCCTGTATGTGGCTGCTGGAATGAGAAGGTGCCATGTCCTTTCCACCCACCAGGCCATTTCTGTTTCTCTCAGTGACTGCACAGTGCCCACAGCAGCCTAAGGGTGGCTGAGATGAATCTGGGCTAAACCACTGTTACTGTAGCTTTGAGTTCCCACCAGCCACGACCACAAATCAGAGACACAACTGACCATGGCTCTTTCCAATGCTTCCCCTGCCAGTCCTTGCCTCTGGAAGGAGTTTGCCTCTCTCCAAGTATGCAGTGCAAATACACACATGCTCTAGCCATGAAATAGACTGGTAATTGATGGACTTTGTTCAAACAGAAATTACAGTCAAACTATGGGCAATAAAGAATGCCTACAACTTCTGTCTTCAGGCTGAACCCACCCAGATTTTCTTCATCCTTGGTACAACTGAAAGGCTTAAATTGTGCATGTAGCCCAAAGGAAACATGTAGATTCTGCCTCTCTTATTAGCTGATTCACAGCACATGGTTTAATTTAAATTTTATATTCTGCAAAGAGACAGTTTTCTCATTGGGCTGAAAATACTGTTATAGCCAGTGGAATACACAGAACTCTAATATTTACAACTGAAAATCTGGCCCAGTATACATCCGTCACTGTCTCTGACCATTCTACTGAAAGAAGACCTCCAATCAAACTGTATTTAGTCTGATAAACAATGTATTTCCTCTTCCTGTGTTTTTCAGACCAGATGTGCTAAGGCCTACCATTGTAGCTGAGTGTTATTTAATAGGACACTGCCAAAGTGGAAAATATCCCAGTTTAATCACGTAATTAACTTGGATCTTTATTTTTTCCCCTGTTTTTTAAAGAATATAAGATTCCTAGCTAACCTAAATAAGTCTCTGCTAACAAAAACAGAGATATTTATTTGGACGGGATGCTTGGTTGTTTTGGGTTTTGGTTTTTTTCTTTTTTTATTTTAAGAAAATTAATTCCGGGTCAACTTCAAGGATTAAGGCAACTCCAGATTTTGCATGCAAGAGGCATATTCCCAAGGATTTGGTTTAGTATTTTTGGAAACTTAAAACTAGCATTTCTTTTCCTTCTAGCTTTGTTCTTTCCTACTCAGCAAGCACAGATTTTTGACCCTATATTCCCAGCAGAGTTTGAAGCTAGTGTGACTCTTTCTTGTATCTGCTGGCATCTACAACAGCCTCATCCACACCATTACCAGACATATGAGAATCCCTCCCAGCCCCATGCAGCAGTCAGTGCTGGAAAGGTCAGATCTTCATCTCTCTTGTACCACCTCACATGCAGAGTCATAAACACTCCTGTGAAATACGCTGACAACATGGCTGTGCTTCTGCCCCACTCCAAAGTTAAATTGAGGGATTCTTAGCTATTCCTCTCTAGCAATGCTGGCCACTTTTGCCTCACCAACTTGAGCCTTGGAAGCCAGGGAATAGTTTAATCATCAATTTTGTGACATATACCATAAGCTATTGCCTTTTTCTCTCCAACAACCTTAAAGAGTCGGAAGAGGTCACCCCAGTAAATGGCTTTCATATCAAACATCCTCCTGCAGCTCAGGGAGCTTATTCAATCTGTGAGCAGATGGGCAGTTACAAAAGTCCAGAGCGAAAAGTCTGGGAGGTTAACAATATTTTTTGTTAGACACTATTCCCTTTCTTATTTTGGCCTGGGCTTCACCCAAAATCAGATATGAAAACCAGATCTAACACAGACTCCTCTGCTTCAGAAAACCATGACTAAAAGGGCTTTCTTGTTTTTTTTACAGTTATCACAGTCTAGAAGAAAGGCTAATTCTAGAATAGGTTCTTGGAGACAGGGAGACATTAGGAGCCATTTTCTCTGCACTAATCTGTCCTCATTAGTCATCAGATGCAGAAGCCTACAGAGAAGATGCTGATAGATGTGCAAAAGGAGATTGCCAGTATCCATTCCATTAGTGCCAATGTAAAAGCAGACAATGCTGGTGACAGCAGCACCAATTCATCATCTTCTTTTGAGATCTAAATATAAAGTAACATATCCCTAAAAATGCAAGCTGGCAGTAGCAAAAATACGAACTACTCTTCCTCAGAGTACCAGTTCTCTAGGATGCCAAACATCTGCCTAAATTAACTTCTGTGATTTTGGCCCATTGTTTGTAGTTGCTAAGTCAAACTGCATGCTCTTGAGACCAAATAGCTTTTTCTTTTCTATTTTATATACACTTATTTAAGATGTGAATGTTTTCTATCACATTAAACTACTTCTGGAGTTCAGTTCAGGTAGATCAAACCACCTCTAGCAATAAGTGCATTCACCAAGCAGTCCTAAGAGCAATCAGCACAGTGGTGAGTTCAACAATTAGGATGTTTTACAGTTAAACCTGCACACAACTCACTCAACTGGGCTAACACTGAAGAACAATTCAACACTAACGTATTTGTAATTCCAAAGCATCTAAAAACTATGTAACTTCATTTTGTTTGTGAATTACACAGCATGTCATTGCCACAATTTACTTGAAAACCTTTCTTACTAGCACCAAAAGATGCTTTTCATCTCTGTATCGGTGTATTCTTACAAACCCCTATGCAACTCTGAACATCTTTTAGGCAGTCTTTGCCTTATGTTAACCTTAAAACTCAGTGTCAGATTTCAAGAAATTACTCTTTTTTGCTAGAAATAAAGATACTTCTTTTACCATTTCCAGCAAAGGAAAGAATGCACAAGGTAGAAGTGAGTGTTACTATTAACTGCATCAAGTCTGTCAGGCGTTTAAATCAGATTGATGTAGGATACAATGATTAACTGTAACAAAAAGCATCTTCTAGCATCAGACTCATTCAGTTAGCTCATAATTATCAACAAGGAACATTTCAGTCCAAGTTCTGTAAACCCAAAACACTCCAAAGATATGCAAAAGGTGCAAATATCACCTTATTTTCTTAAACCAATCAATTCTCACCCCTAGGTTCATTGATTCCTTTTGTCACACTTTTCCCCTTCTCTTTTTTTTCCAATGCTTTCCTTAAATAAACCCAGGCCTTGGAACCTTTCAGATGAAGTGATGTTTGCAAAAAGACATCTAATGTTTTTGTGTCTTCCTCCTTCACGAGCAGGCAATGTTCTCCTACATCAACAAAAAAAAAAGTGTCTGTGTTTTTTTGGAATTAAACAACATAAGGCAATTAAATATTGAGAAGCAGTCACGTGTATGATGAACATGAACCTTCCCATTGGTAATGTGGAAAAGGAGGAGCTGAACTTGATCTGATTTGTAACCCCCTGTCCCAGGCTAGGCCTGAGGATGTTCATCTCTTGTAGCAACAACGCAAACAGTTCTCGCCTGCACAGGTAGCATCTTGCCCATGTACTCTCAGGTGGAAGGAAGATGCTAAGCAGCTGCTTGCTAAACTGAAGGCCATGAAAAATCATTTGGCTCTTCACCGTAACATCAAACCTAATTCATAGGTTTTTGGCCCCCAAATTCCAAATTGTACATCAGTCTGTTTTTGAAAGTTTACGTTTAACATGTCTGGGGGGTTCCCAAGTATCACTATCATCTGTTTCTTCCTCATCCTCCTGATCGTCCAGCATTTCATCTTCCTCCTCGTTCTCATCAAACAGCTCTATTCCAAGTTCTAATCTTCTTTGCCTTTCTGCAAACCATTCTCTGACCTGCTCATATCCCATGTGAGATTTGGCTACCAGTTCATCAAGGTCTTGCTCATTAAGGAATTTGTGCTTCATATAATAGTCCTTCAGGATTGCTGTTCCAGTTTTAAATTTTATGACAGACACACCTCTGTCCCAGCTATTTAACCTCTTGCTTCCCCGAGGCCTCCCCCGAGGCCTCCCTCTCCCCCTCCCTTTTGGTCTTCCTCTCCCTCTCTTCCTTGCAAAGCCTTGGCCATTCAGACTGTTTGCACTGGCGCTCTGGTAATAGTAATACCATTTCAATCCACCATTTTTCCAGGCATAGCGAGTATCTCCAAACCAGCTCACAATTTCTGATCGTGGAAGCCCTGTTTCTTCTGCCAGCTTGTTGTATTCTTGTGGCGATGGCCACTGAGTACGGACAAAGGAACTTTTGAGCATGTGCAACTGCTCTGGTGATTTTTTGCCTATTTTGCTTGAAGTGGAACACCCTGATTTTGTTCCTGCTACTGCATCTCCCACAGATGTTTCTCCAGACTCCTCTTTTGAGCTGCCAGCATTGCTTTCATTCATGTCAGCTCCCTCTTCCTTCAAGACATTTGATTTCCTTTTTTCTGTAAACCAGGCATCAATCTCTCTCCTGGTCAGTTTTGTTTGGGCTCTTAACCTATTCATCTCTTCCTCAGTAAGGACAGGGTTATTAATAAAACTTGCTTGGAGGACTTGCAGCTGTTCAGCAGTTTTCTCTTTGAATTTCTGTGGGGTGAAATCAGGAAAAGTACTCCAAGATGACTTGCTCTGTGGAGTGACTCCTGTCGGAGACTCATTCATTTCATCACTTGAATCAATAACAATGGTGGCACAAGAATCACTGTTGAGATGAATCCCATGATTATTCTTTGAATTTCTCTGATTGTAGCGTGTATCACTGAACCACTTTTTGATCTCTCCTTTAGTAAGGCCCGTTATTTTCATAAGTCTAACGATTTCTGAGTCTTGAGGAAACTGGTTTTTAAGGTAGCTGACTTTCAATTCTGCCAGTTGTTCCTTAGTTTTTTTTGCTCGGATGCCAAAGGAGTCGGGATTCATCAGCATGGATTCGTTTTTGATAGGCTGAGGGGCTGGAATGGCAGCTACTTGTTTGGTTTCTGCAATAGGCTGAGCACTGTGAATCTGACTCTTCTGTAATTGTGTTTGGTTTGGAACTCCTGCCACAGTCAAAGCTATTGGGGCTGTTACTGGTAATGTATTTGTACCTGCAACTTGAGTGAGAACAAGTCCTGGCTGACCAACTATTTGGCATGTCTGTAAAATTGAAGACAAACCATTGCTAGCAGCAGAAATGTGTGCTGGAATAACGGTAATTGTCTGTGGCACAGTATGCACTGTGCCATTAAATTGTTTCCTCCTTGCTTCCTCCACCTCCTCTGGCGTCCAACTCACCCCGTGTTTCAGACGCTGGGCAGAAAACCATATTTTAATCTGTTCTTCCGTGTACTTAGCTTGAGTGGAAAGAACCGTGATTTCCGACATGGTTGGATATGGGAATTTGTTGTAGGTGTTAAGCAAAAGAGGATTGTTATCCAAAGCAGTATTATAGGCTGGAATGCTATTTACAGGTATTAGTACTTTTGGAATCAGGTTTGAGTTCTGTGGAGCTGTAACAGCTGTTATAACCTGTGCTACCCCTGGCTGAAGCACTGGTGCTGGGGTCACTACTGCAGCAGCCACATCTGCTGCACTGCAAACAACTGAATGGCTTGGTTTTGACTCAGAAACTGCCGGTGAGGGGTTTTCTACTACTTCTTCAGAGTTTGGCTCATTTTCAGTTCCCTTTTCTTCACTAGGAATGTCATCAACTACATTGTGGAAAACAGCAATACGTTTAGTCTCGGTTTTGTTTTTCATCATTTTCATGATAGGAGTTTTGCTAATTGAGATCCCTGAAGAGGGGACCTCAGAAGAGTCAGCCTGTCCAGCATTTTCTTCTCTAACAAAACTCCCATCGAAAGTGAGATCATTTACTGTCTGTTCAAAGATTGTCTGGTTATTACGTTTCACCATGGTCAATTTAAAATTCTCCTCTCCAGGGTGGTGCTTCAAATTATGTTCTGAGAGAGCATCATATCTTTTGGTAAGGAAATTACATTCTAAACAAACGTAGGATGAATTTAATACTACGTTGGGGTGTTCTGAATCCACATGAAAAGTAAACATATTGAGATCTGGAGTCTGAAAAGTACAGTATTTACACTCATAACCACCTTCTACTTTATTTGTATTTTTCTGATTGTCTGAATCCACATACTCATGAACATCCTCATCACTTGTTACACTCCCTGCTGTAGGGTTATCTGCTGGCGTGAGCACAGGTGGTCCTTCCTCCAAGTCTGATACCATTTCTAGATCTGGATCCTGCTCATTGGCTAAGACCATGCACGGTGTTGTTGATTTTCGTTTACTTGCCATGACTGTTACTGTGAAAATGGTAACGATCGGTCAGGTACAGACTTAGCTTCAAGCTCTTCTTGATTAATAATTGTAAAAATAACAATAACAATAATAATAATAATAATAATAATGGCTTTCGGTACTTCAAGTCAGTTCTTGTAAAGTCTCAACATTTATCCCATTAGCAGCTTTTCTTTCGTAGTGCAATCAGATTAAAAATAGATAGTTGAGGATGAGATGTTGAGACACACTGTTTTAAAGTCCACATCCACCACCTGTAGTAAAGAAGAGACAGTGGAATTAGTTCAATTTAAAGAATAACTTCCATTCTGCTGCATATTATAGTTTAAGGTAATTCAGTCCTTTGGGGTTTAGTGTGCCGTTGTTTCTCCCCTGAAACTAGCAGACCCATTCCAAGAAGAGATAATTGAGCTAAGATAAGAAAGGCAAAATCCAATCCAGTTATTACAGGCTGAAATTTGTTTCAGTTCATGTTAATGAAGTGACAGGCATAAACAGAAGAATGGTGTAAAACAGCTTTGCCTAAGCTACAACTTCTCTCGACTGTTCTGTGAGCTCAAGTCCTTCCTTCACAAACTTGAGCCCAGTACGACATCTCCACTACTGGCTCTATCATGTCTTTCATGTCAGAGGCTGTGAAGAGTCCCAGCAAAGGCAGGTTTAGAGTATTTTTGTATTGCATTATATATGCAAGCACAATAATGTGCAAGACCTTTCTTCCATGTCTGAAAACAGGCAAAACAATGTCTTTTTAAGGCACTCTGACAGACAAAAGACAACTATCCTTTCTTCCTAGCTTCCCAAATGTCATTCTCCAATTGAAGACCAATCCCAAACCAATAAAAGTTGATTGCTAGCACATGGCAATTAACTAAAATCTGTTTTCATGCCTCTATGCATTAACAGAGACATGACTGATTGTGTAAATGGTAACAGAGAGAGAAAAAGCATTAATGACTGATATCTCAAGCAGAAGCCAAACAGTTACGTATTCTCTGTTTAGAATTCTTTGTCTATTTCTAAGTAAAACTAAAGGACCACCAAATAAAGCTGAGGCCTACAGAAATTCAGAGAATAAATATATTCTAAAATAGCATAGACTGAAGTGAATTTTATCCCACAGGGGCCACAACAATTTGCTGGAAATGATGCGCAAACTCCCGCAGAGGGTTATAAACTCTGTAATAATTTTCTTCTTGACATAAAATCAGACACTGATTTCTCATACCAGAAAACCCATAGGCACATGAAGTTTTAGACAGTGGAATATGGTCTACTTCCCTAAGTGTGGGCATCCTCAAGTTCACAAGAATGCATCCCCACATAGCTGTTTCAGAAGGTTTAGAAATGGAACAACATGTAACAGTTTAAAAACTGAAGGCCATCTCTGTGTGACAAAGTCTTGAAGGAAAAAGAACAGTTAAATGGAAGAAAGGTAAAAACAAGAAATGGGAAGAGGAAAAGAAATAGTGTTTTTCACTGTATGACATGATGATTTTTTCTATTTTGATTATCTTGGGTAGAGGCTGTGAATGGGAAGGAAAATAAATAGTCCTTAGCTACATTTTTTCTTTAGGCAAAAGACAAAAGTGTTCATCCATAGCTGTCACCCAGTGCTGCTCCATAAGCTTTGCTTTTGAAACTGTGTCACCTTACAGCTTCATAAATATTCTCCTTAAATGTTTTTAACAGTCACCCTCTGCACTACATCTGTGACTACATCCAAAGTGCACAGCCTCACATGATATGCTTTTTATGCCAAGGATATGGTTACATGGCATTAAGGACACTGAAAATGCTCAGTAAATCTTGGGGTAATCATTCCAGGATGACAATTATTTAATGGTACTGGAGTAGAAAGGTATCACTCTTCCACAAGCTAATAGCAGCAGTCTGTAAAACTGAGCACAGAAGTGCAAAATATATTTATTTTAATGTATGTACAAAGTACATATTGCAGTCCACCTCATTTCCCTTTGCAGCGAGAGAACCATGAAGCAAAGCTAAATAGATCCATTTGTCTCAGTCCTAAGGGACGAGAGGTAGAGGATTATTAACTGTGCTGCTTCTCTGTAGGGCTGGAGGGCTCTTGACAAAAGGGAAGACAACTGCCAAGACAGTGTTGAGCAATGCTCTGGAGGAAGAGCTGGGTGGTATTACCTAATGTTTCTGCGATCTTCAGTAAAATTTCAGAAATGCCTATTTCAAAAAGCAACTTAACAGCTAGTTTTGCTGACTGAAGTTGCATTTTGAGAAGCGATTGTGGCACTCTGCAGTGCCTCATCTCTAGCACAGCACACAGGATCTATACATAGGGCAGTTGGAGTGAGATCAGGGGCTTGCCAAGGGCCCCGTTCTGGGATGGCCCGGAGTGCAACTGAAAGCAACATTTGATCTGACATGCAGTATTGAAGTATGCTCAAGGCAAGGCTGGAGATAAGGAATAAAATGGGAAACCTGTTCAACAAATCAATAAATGTTATTCTCCAGTCTCCTCATGTACCCAGTAGTGTTCACAGTGCCTGTAAGCCAACATGTCTACATGCAATTGCATCACCTGCAGCCTTTTAGCTAAATCTGCATCACATCTCTGCTGTGCTTCAGTTTTGCTTACGGTGCATGGGCAGATTATCCTGTCCCTCCTCTGTTTACCAAGATAGCATCATGTTTCTTTGATGCAAACAGGTCTCAGAAAAAGAAAGCTGCATCTGTGCTCTTCTGACTGCACTATGTAAGATGAGTTTTTTTAAAAAAGGATGTTGTGATGTCAAAACCCTGTTTAATTCATGGCTATGAAGAGCTATGACAGCATTCACCAAAATCTCAACAAAGTGAGAGGCCTGCAACCCTTCCCAGCCTTCTTTCTTCTGCAGACTTTAGAGAAACTCCATTCCCTTTTCCTTGGTGCTAATGTGATTATTCCACCTGTAGCACCCTGCTTGACATGTTCTGTCAGTTTAGCAGGGGATTATGAAAACTCACAGTTGCGGAGTTTATCCAAACAATTGCGCATCATCCTTGGAGTTTCGGTTCCTCTAAAATACCTCTCCTGTTCTGCTTACAGTGTGTGGGACCCTGCCATGTAGCTCGACTTCAGTAAGGTCTGCAACATTACCAGTAGGCCAATGACTCCAACAAAAAGTGAAATCAGATTAGCTTGACAGTGTGGTTTTGACAAATCCACCTTTTTAAGAACCTTGTTACAATTCTCTAGGTTCTTAAAGACTGTTCTTAGTAAATTCTTCTTGTATTGAGCTGGGAATGAAGATCCCTTTAACCAACCTGTGATTCACTATGTGTTCTCCTCCTCTGCTCAAGCATCTCTCATGGGTAACACTGGACAGTCTTGTGCACAGTCTTGTGCTTGCCTGTCTCAAGGCCACCGAGACCTCCCCCATACTCCATGAATTCCCGAAGGTCATCACTAATGGTTCAGAGAATGCTTTTGCTTGTCCCTTACATAACTTAAGGTCAAATATGTGACAAAATATTGTTAAAGATTTTCTCTTTTTATCCCTCCCATGAATATTGACATTATATTGTGCAATTTGGTTTGCAATTAAATAATCCAGGTTTTTATGTCAGCAGCAGCATTTTTCAATACAAGAATCGGAAGAAAAATTTTCAATTATTTACACTGCAATCCACTTCTTTAATTTCACCTCAGATTTTCATAGAATTGACATTCCTAGCAAATCAGCCCACGAAACAGATGTTTTTCTAGGAACATAAACCTGCAAGTGCAGGCATACTTTTTTGAAAGTCCAGGATCTGATATTTTATCTTCCAGCAGGCAATTTCTCAGGACACTGCTCTTCAGAAACAGACCATGAACAGTTAGCAATCCCAATTAATTAATAATTATATTAAGAAAGATTCATTCCAGAGTGGAATTCAACATTTACAGTAGTCTTTATAGCAGATTTGGATGAAGACTTATATAAATATTTTCTAAATGGATGCAGAAACCTTCTGCCCATTTGATTACAGTTTGAGAAGGAAAAGACAGAGAGTTGACCACAGAAGACATGAAAGAACCTGCTTCCAGAAAAATTTTTCTACTCACTTCCTCCTTCCCTCCCCTAAACAGGAGCAACTGATGCAGCAAGAAAAATAAACGAGTTTACAGAAAATGTTCACTGTGTGTTTAGGGTGTATGCTTTGTGAACAGGCATTGCTCCCTGCTTGCTGTATGATGCTTCCATCCAGCGTGCAGGAAAAGTGTGCCAACAAAAAATCCAACCCCATGTAAAAATTTCAAGAATATGCACAGAGTGGCTCAAGAGAAGATGAAGCAATAGAACCTGCTTCTAACTTTTAAATCCACCTGGATTACAAATTGCCTGTGACCTCTCTCAACACAGAAAATGCCGTCTTCTTAAAACCCATAACAATATGCAGTTGTTGATCCTTTGTTTAGCCTCCTTCTATTACCAGTGATTCAGAGTAGATGTATCTATGTCAGAAACTATTCTGCAGAGAGCTCAGCGTAGGCTAATACACTCTGATCTATGCTGCCTCTCAGTGAGAAGGGTGAAGGACTTTGTTGTAGAGTGCCATTTTCTTCAGTTTTTCATTATCTGCAAAGTTCAGAGGGCCTTATTGCGTGTGACTCCAAAATAAAGCCGTATCTCTATGTTAATCCTGCAATAGTCACATCTTATTCTTCTTTTAAAATAAAGTCCAGTATTAATCCAGCATGGGAGTGAAACTTGTGAAACTAAATTCAGCAGAACTCCTCAGGTATTACAAAGATAAGGCCCACTTAGGGTCCTTGCTACTGGTAATGAGGGAGGGAAGTACCAAAAGCTACTGTACTGCCCATGCAGAGCTCCAGGCTGTGCCAAAGCCAGACCCGTGATGGAGCACTGAAAAGCTGACACAAAGGCCAGCAGAGGCTGAAGGGAGCCTGCCACAGGACATGTGACTAGACTTTCTCAGTTACTTCCTCTCAGTGCAGGTTTTAATGGGTAACAAACAGTTCCATCAAAACAAACGTCAGAATTTCATGCCAGAAGCGACCGCTAAATGACCTACATTATCTTTCTCTATTGCACAATATACCCCAGGTACCTCTACAGACAGCACAGTAACTTGTGTCCCTGCTTTTGACACAAAAAGCCATAACTAGGTTTTGTATCTGATCATATAAAGCTAATGACCAAACATCTCGAGTACTTAACAACTAAGGGTGCACTGATGAAGAGGTACCTTTAACAGGAATGGTTCGTGTCCCTGCTCCTCAGTCACACAGGCAGGTATTTTCTGTGTGACACAGACACCTTGGCAGCTACACCTCACACAGGCAGACCTTTATTTTGTTGACTCTGAAGTGTCCAATTCAAACTGTAAGCATTCAATACTTTTAATGTCAGACATCTCATGCATGACTGTTTTTGAAAATGAGTATCAGATTTGTGTAAATGCTTATCATAGCCAATAAAATGGCAGCAGAATCGGGGGATATTTTTTCCTTCACATAGTTACAGCTCTGTTTTGTTTTAATTGCTGTGCTGTTACATAGAAAAAAGAAAGGATGAAGAAATAACTTACTGACATGAAGAAAAATTTTAATGTGTTCTGCATTGAATAAACATTTAATTCAACTCTCCAAATGTTTCATGTTGGCTTAAAAAAAAAGTAGAACGGTAAGAAATTATTAATTTTTAAAACTGTTAATCAAAAAATTTCTCCTTAAAACACCAAAACGTTTTATTCTCATGGGACTTCCTTCTTTAAAATGAAACAATCTGGCACACATATGACTTCACAAAATGCTCCTTTCAACTTGATTCTGCCTTTTTTTTTTTCTCCCAGATGAAAAATTTCTAGAAACATTCATTTACGCAGGCCCTAGTCCAGTGTTGCAAGTACAAGGCCTTCCTTCAACTTCCTGGAGTTCATGACCCCAGACACCTTTCAGCTTCTCCAGAGACCCAAGCTGCAGTCCTACAGATGGTCTCCTCGCTAGACAGCCCGACTCATTCCCGAGTCATCCCCGGTGTTGTGCAGGAACCCCCGCGATTTCGAGGCGACACAGCCCAGCACAGATTGTCTCGCTCTCCTCTCCCCCTCCTCCACTGATTCCAACGAATCGTACGCGCCCTCGTCACACTGGGAACCAGATTTCACATCGGCTGCTTTCTGCTTTCATTAGTATTTGGCTGTCACCATTCAAAATAGTACTTCTCAATAGCAATTAAGAGTATTAGTAGCACTCTACCCTTAAAAAGTAGGACTGGGTCTCAGGGCTTACCAGCTCCCAAGGCTTTTATACCTTCTGCTAGGCCAATGGCATTTGCAGAAGCCCAAGGAGCAGCAACAGGTTAAGGACTGCCCTGATGCATGAAAATACAAGAACCTTGATAGACAGAGAAGGAGAATCCATTAAATATAGGTGGTTTAAAGATGTGCATGACAGGCATAAAAGCATGTTCAAGAGCAGGTAATAAAACATTCTGCAAATTCTACCTTGGATACAAAAAGGTAATGATACATCATGACTCATAATTCTGCCTTTTTTTTAAAAACAGTGGAATGCATTTTTCAGACCTCAAGGCCAGATCCTTGCCAAATTTCAAGTTTCTATGTCAAATCCCTAAGGCACAGAGCTGCTCGGAAAAAGAAAGATAATATGGCTTTTACATGAAGATTGTCTCTCTTCCTCTCCCTGCTTCCTTCCTCACTCTGTTAATTTTACTCTTGAACCAGCTAATGTTCCCCCAGAATTCAATGAACAGAGAACAAAAGCAGCTTCAAGACAGAAACAACATAAGAAATTCTCATTTCAACCATTTTAAGAAACTGAAAACAAGGACTTAGAGTGAACTGACCAGGTGACACGAATACACACTGCTACATGCTCCACGTATGCACAGAGACTTGCATACACCAGGACACAGACCCATAATTTAAGTAACTTGTAAAGGATCCCAAAATACTTGAAACAAATGTACAAACCCAGTGCTTGTATGAACCAGTGTTTTATGAATGAGGAAAAAGCAAGCACTTGGAGTGTCAATTGAAAAGCAAAAAAGATCAGTTCTACTGCATGGACCTAGGTAATCCCATGCCAAGGTGAAGACTGGAAGGCATATTTTCAAGGCTTCAACTGCTCTTTAGAGCCTCCTCTACCACTTTGTACACTATGAGCTTTTGCTCAAACGCGCTTGCTCAGAACCTTTCCCGTGTGCTTTGGATTCACCTGCTTCCCACCCCACGTCCTCCTTAAAGCCTCCTTCAGCCCTGCACGTCTGCTTCCACTTTGTGAGAAGGTCAAGGAGTGCAGAGTGCATAAAAAGTCCTTTATGTACAATGGTACATGATTTGTATCTCCAGTTTGGAAGCAAAAAATGTGACTTCAGAGCTGATATTTTATAAGGTTCTTTTTAAGGTGTTCCAGAATGTTTCCAGTGTCATATAACAGCTTTACAACTGTAAACTGAATCAGGTAAGTTAAGAACAGACAAAAAAAAAAAAAA
>VYZT01034636.1:75814-157460 GCA_013400735.1 Pomatostomus ruficeps | reverse complement strand
GGCCGGGCGGGGAGGAGCGGGGGCGGCGGGGCCGGAGCTCCCGGGCGGCAGCCGCGCCCCCGCAGCCGCTCCTCCGCTGGCAAACTTCGGCTCCGCGCTCGGCCCTCCCGCCGCGCCCGGGACGGGCTGCAGGGACAGCGTCGCCCCCAGCCCGGAAAGGGTTTTTCTGCCACTCGTGCCCGGAGCTGGCGCCGAGGGAGGACACGGCCACCGGGTCCCAAGCCCCGAACCAGGGCGAGGGAACACAGAAGTAGCGGCTTCGAGGAAAAAGACACTTCGCACGCCTTGGTTTGTTAGGCTTTTTTTGGTTAGTTAGGGAACTTGGAGAAAGGAGACCCCTCTCCCTTTCGTACATACAAAGTATTTTAATATTTGGGTTTAACTCTCACTGCACACTTCTCAAAAACGTTGTTTCCGTGTACTATTTTTCTCATCACTGTGTGCTATTTTGGGTCAGACAGTAAAATGTGATGGTTTCCGTGAGAAAAAAAAAGAGAAAGATGTGGCTTGTGGGAACCCTTAACTGTTAACAGCTGGTCACAGATCATGAAGATTTGTACAACTGGAAACATTTTTTAAAAGCTGCCTAGGTACAGCATCCTGTCGAGACAGGAAGACATTTGCTCAAAACAGAAGTTTTGATCCCAGGAATGTTTCTGCTTCCTCAGTTTGACTCTGTCACTCTTGTTCAGTTTTTCCAAACAGTGCTCTTAGGGGATGCACTCAGGAAGCTGCCTGCCCCAAGTCACATCGAAATTGGTGATGGCAGCCAAGGAGGAGATTAAGTTAAGGACATTAGTTCATTTATTACATTTCCAATGTCATAAATGACATTAAAATGAAAATTTTCAATATAAGGTTTTTCTTTCTCTTGAGCTTGTCTTTACTGTATAATCCATACACTGAGTGGAGAAGTTGATCACATGCAGTTCTTTTTTAAAAATCATAGTATTTGGGGTGGTGTCTTAAACGCAAGATTATTAATGATCAAAATTGTTCTGTGATGAAAATAGAGCAGACAAACCGCCACTAAAAAGAGATTAATTTTTTATTAACACCCACCAAACAATACAGAGAAAAAAAAACCTGCATAGCACACCGATGCTTGAACAAACATAGTAGAAGGACACAAGAAGAGAACACTCCTGACGGAGGTAAGAAACCACACACAAACAGGGATTGCACAGTTCAGGGTTCAGTAGTGCACACGTTGTGTATGGGAGGTGACAGAACAGAAGAGCAAAGGGTCATACCATACATTTTATAAGAATTTATATAAAATTTTATTCTCATATAGTTAAACTTTGTCTTATCTCTTTTTAAAAATAACTATCAAATTAACAGATAAATTTCCTCTGTGGGTTTGAAAAGAAATGCTTCTTCAAAACAGGGTACTGCTTTGCTTTTACTTCAATACACTTATTGCCAGCAATATATTCATTTTTATGTAATAAGCAGAAATAATTCTTTTCAGGTAACTAGAAAACTATTTACAATTTAATTCAACTACAAGCCATCTGATGAACTAACATTTTGTACGCAAATGCTTTTCTCCAGTACTGTCATTATTACAAGCATGATTAAACTTTACCTTAGAAAGTTACAGTAGTAAATCTTGCTTTGTTTCAAGTTAGGTTTTCTTTTAAAGAGAGGTATTGAAATTATCTATTCAGATCTGCCGAGTTCCAAAGGCAATCACAGCAGTGTGTCACGTTAAAATATACATATCTAGAAGGGAAGTATCAAATAGAAGTCATTAAGTGACTTTATTTGAGCTTTCTTAATAAATTTTAAGATATATTTGTATAAATATATATGTAGAACTAGTATTTATTGAACTATGCAAAGAAAACAGCATGCAATGAAAAGAAAACATTACGGATTGTGTCAAGTATGCTGAAATCAAGTATCATGGATAACTGAAGGCTGTAATTTCTTTCTTCATTGCCTAAGAAGAAAAAAGGACAAATTAGGAGTCAGTATGAATACAAACTTAAGAACCCTGTTTACTTGTTCATCAAAAGAAGCAAGAATCTGTGCATACAGTTGTTATTAATGATTTAGCCAATATATGTGCTACCACCATCACTGTTGCTCTATACTCACTGGCTCCTGCACATCCTTATGCACCCAAAATACAGAGTAGGCTAGAAAGACTGCAGGGATCTGTATCAGGGAACTATCAATCAATGGTGCTTTCAACAATTAGAGAGAAGGCGGTTCTTGAAGAGCCACAACTAAAAGTTGAACTGTTCTTTTCTGCACTCTGAATAAATACTTGTTAAAGTCTCTGTCTTCATACAGTAGAACTTACTCCTGGGCTGACTTGTGCAGTCCCTCTGAACAGGAGATACTCTTTGATTAAAGCTCAAATAAGTAGAAAACAAAGAATTCAAGTTCTGTCACAAAAGCTCACAAGCCCCAAGATAACAAACAAATGCCTTCTCGTGCTAAAACATGTCATGATAAATGAGAGAAGGGTGCATTTTTCAGGAATGGCATCCCTGAATCCAAATAATCCTCACTATTGCACAATCAGAGCAAGAGCATCTGATCTGACTCTTTATCAGATGTGGAAGAAGAGATCAAGGTGACCAGGACGCAAGAGAAGAGGCTTCCTGGGTTTTTTAAGGAAGACCGAGAGGCATAAAGAATTGTATCTATTCTTATGCATGGCCACCTGAAAGACAAATGCATTCAAGGACCTTGAAGGTGAAAACTGAATATCCAGCCTATCTAAATCAACTCAACACTGGGAATGTCAGACTGGGACCATGGGTTCCTGTGGAATATTTCTGCCAAGTTCTGACAACTTGCAAATCCTCTCTTAGAGGAAGAGATTACAGAATTTGACTTGTTAGCATTAAACCATCATAGGCAGGAAGCTCCCCATACATGAAATTAAAGATGCTTGAGCTGTATTAATTAAAAAGAAAGTCTGGTGAGACTAGAGACTACAGTCTCTTATTCTTGTTATGCCTCATACTTACTTTCTTTTCAAGAAGGGAATGACTACTAAACAAGTGTTACCATGTGTGACCACCCGCAGGAGGAGAACGAGGAAGTGAGAGACTGAGAAAAGCACCCTCCTTTCACAGCCCCCCCACCACGGAAAAGGCTCTGGAGCAGGACTCGTGACAGACTGAGGTTAACTGCTTTGAGAAGGCTCTGGGGGGGTAGGGGGAACAGCCATCATCTTCAAGCCTTTTCCTGCTGAAACTGCCAACAATTAAGCCAAATGCAACAATGGTTTTGCAATATGGATAACTGTCTTCCAGAATGTAATGAAAAAATCTTGTAACACAGGCAACTAAGCAGCAATGAGTAATACTAAATAACCATGATGTTCACAGGGCACACATACATATGCATAACACACACACACACCTGTAACAGTGACAGAAAATGCTACAAGACAGAGTTACCTTCACTAATTCATTTGTGTCACCATCTTCCCGATGCTGGTAAATGCACTGGCTAAGGACAGCATATAGTTTTTCCATGCGAAATATACTGACGTTCTCAGTTACCATGACAATAGAATGCAACACTTTCTGAAGAAAAAAAATGGAAAGCAGAGTTCAGAATAGCACAAGATAAGCTGCAAACAGAAAAGGTAGGACATGGCACAGGTGTATGGACAACTTCCCATGTGAAACTTTTTAATTGCTGCCACATAAGTGATTGCACACTCTTGTGTGTGTTCATCAAGTTCTGGGTGTATTACCAAGCAAATAAACAAAACCCCACAAAACTCCAAACAAAAAAACCAGCCCAAACAAAACCAAGCAGCCGCAGGTTGAAAGCTCACCCAGCTTATTGTCTGCAAGTGAGTTCAAAAGAGGCTCTCCGACACAAGCAGCAAGTTTCCTAAAAGATGTGTTTCACTCTAGCTCTGCCCTCACAGCTGAAACATCAGTAAGGGCTCTGCTGAACCATTTCTCCAGTGGGCAGTACCTTCAGAGCACATGCTGTTGGCACCCTGACTAGAGAAACCTATGTGGATTCTTTACACAGGGACACATGAACAACAGCTTCCTTGCAAGGGGAAGTGGAGGGGCAGGCACTGATCAATCTCTGCACTTTGGTGACCACTGACAGGACCCAAGGGAACAGCATGAAGCTGTGTCAGGGGCAATTTGGGTTGGATATAAGGAAGAAGTTCTTCACCCAGAGGGTGGTCAGACAGTAGAACAGGCTCCCCAGGAAAGTGGCCAAAGGACCAAGCTTGACAGAGCTCAAGAAACAGTTAGACAATGTTCTCAAGCGTATGGTGGGATTGTTGGAGTGCCTTGTGCAGGAGCTGGACTCTATCCTTGTAGGCCCCTTCCAAGTCAGGATATTCTATCAATCTATGAACAAAAACCACAAAAATTTCCTTGCTTAGGAAGCCTGTCTTAAAAAGTTAATTTATCTCTTCTCACTCCATTTCTTATCATGGCAGGTAAACAGCAGCCCCCTTTGGTTTGACCCACCTCCAGGACCTCAGCCTGGCAATTTCCTGAATTCTCCTCACTGCAATATCTCCTGAAGAAAGCCAGGTCCTTTTACCCTCTCCAATTCATGCAAAAGAACTTCTTTTACCCCCTGCAGCTAGGCACATTTTTGACTCCTTCTCCAACTGTATCCTATGATAGCAGCTTCTCTCCTACAGGTGACTGGAAAAACCCTGTAACACTGTACCTATATGAATGCAAAATTCTACCGCTGGATTTTGAAAGCATTTGAGAAGAGAACGTATTAGCATTTTATCAAGGATGGCCTTTAAGCCAGCCTGCCAATTTCAAGTTAAAAGTCATCTCTGCTAAAAATCAAGGTACTCTTCCAGTTCCTAATAAATGAAAACATGCAAACAGCAAACCAAAAAAACTCCAGTCCATCACAAAAAATGCCAAGACACTAATAACCAGCAGTACTAGCAGTCTATCAGTGAGCTATTTTAAAATCTAACAAGCCCTTTTACATTAAAAATTAGGACACAATTCCATTTCCTAAAATTTAGTTCACAAAAAATCAAGAACAGCAGTCTACACCAGATGTGGAAACAACAGTCATAGTCCATTACAGGTTGAATTATTTCACAAGCCATATATCCCTCCCATAAATTGTCTGAATTGGCATTGGTTAACAACTGACTTAATTTACAACTCTGTGTTTAGCAAGAAAATGTCCTACGTTGGTATTAACAAAATTAAAATTTAAACTTACTTTAAGCTCACAGTTATCCACAAACACTCTCTGTGTGCCAATTTTCATTGCCTTCCCAACACATCCCAGCTGTTTCTCTTCCACCTGAGAAGAGCTTGAATGAGTCATATGGTGTACCCACAAATCTGGAATGACATGAATTTCTTAAGTCAGGATTTCTCTTTCTCTGGAATACAGTATGAGTGAAGTATCCTGTAGCTGGAAAAGAGAATCTACCTCTCTGCAACAACAGAGACAACTGTTACCATTTTTCACTGATAAATGCTTGACACTTTTACCTTCTTTCTGGCAAAAATCACTGCTCCATAAAACTAGAAACTTGGACACAAAAAAACAACACTAGACAAAAAGGCAGGGTAAAACCAAGAAAATAAAAAAATCACATTGCCATTACAGCACTGCCCTGTAAAACTCCAAAGTAATTTACGTTAGAAAACATATTACACTGCAAACAATAGGACATAACTCTTCTATTCCACACATGACCCTGGGTCCACACTGCTTGAAGTACAGCTTTTTGACTTACACTTCTTATTGCTGGAAAGATCCTTATGCAATAAAAGAAAGCCAATGACTGTTTTTCAGTTAGGTACCATTTGAAAAACAAACTGCAGAACCAGAAACCCAGCAGCTGCAGAAATACATGAGTCTGGCTCACATAACTTGAGGGGCAGCACCATTATGCAAGAAACACTGTGCACTGATTTGAAAGAGACAACAGAGGACAGAAATCAAGAAGGCTGAAACCTGGTAAGTACTGTAAGTGTAACCCTCCTCAGGTAGAAAAAGGGGGTTAATAACTTGTTTGATGTTTCACTTACCATTTGAACCTCCGTCTTCAGATGTTCCAGCTTTTTGACAATCTGTCATCTCACTCTGCTCTCTTAGGTCTGAATGTTCTCTCCTTTTTCCAGGAGATTTACCCAGAAGGAGAACTCTCTCTCTTTCATTTTCTGACCCATTTTTTTGTCGTTCTTGAAGTACATTTTCATGTTCTTCAATAGGAGTATCCTGAGAGGATGCAAATTCAGTGCAATCTGTGTTAGACTCTTCATTACTCTTTTCATTTTGGTCTTCAGGAATTTTATTCTCTTTATTGAACTGAACATTCCTCTTCTTTGCTGTGATACTTGAAGACTCTCTACTTCTTTTGCGTTTTCTTTTTGACTTATCTACAAAGAGATACAAGCAAAAGTCATCCAAAACATTACCAAAACAAGAAGCATCCTCATCTTACTTGACTGACAAGGAAAATGACCAAACAAGCTCAAGTACCACTGCCCATCTTCCCAGACATGTGTCTAGAGAAAAAGTGCAATTTAATGGGATCAGTTAGCTACTAGATTTAAAAAATCCAGCTACAGAATTCAATTGACAAAACCATCAGCTTCAAGAGGTTATGAACACAAAATTCTTTTTATGAACACTTTAGAAAAGAAGTATTACTGCAAAACAAAATTATTAGTTGAGTTAGTAAGTGATCTAATATATGTGAACAACAGAAACGCATTTGGAGATAAGCCCTCTGAATCTGTAAACTTCACAACTTATACACACATTAGGAAGAGCTGAAGAGACACTATAAAGAGAATCTTTGCTGGAGAAAAAAAATCCATAGAGATTTACACCTCATATGCTTTCTGATTCAGTTACCCTTGTTCAAAACAAACTTGGTATTCTGCCTTCCAGAAAACCCCACCATTTTTTGTACTCACAGAGCACCACACAAGACCTATGGGTCTAGTCAGTGGCAAAATTCCCAGACATGCCAGCATGACCAGGAAATGTCACACCATGTCATATGTTTTAACTGAAAGAGCCCTAAGGCCTTTTTTTCATTCATGTCCTTTTCATGGAAAAACTGAAGAAATCATGATCTTTCCTTTACATGCCTATGATTACTGCTTCCCTTTTTCCTAACCCTTTCCCCTTCAATTGGAAATCACAGATAGAGTTTAATGTTTGAGGGCAGGGAAGGGGAAAACACTGTTGTATATAACTAAACACTAGGTAAGCATTCAGAAACTGCCATGGACAACTTTTTTGACTTTAAGAGGTAGCAATGTAAGAGTCATTAAATATCAGTTGGGCCACCAAGAGTAGTGTCTTAAAACGTCAACCAGGCATTGTACTTGAACTTTACAACCATACTGAATGAATGACCTCTGGATTTATCCCATGTTTTGCAGCATATTAAAAATTTTAATGCCTCTGGCATGAAAAACCAGGCATCACAGGAACCTGTTAGGTCACAAGAACAGAGACTTCAGCACCTTCTCCAGGAAAGTCTGAGTAAAACAACTTGCCTTTCGAGCAGGGGGTACTGGCATTCACAGGGCCTGCTGGCATCTTCAGTTTTTCATTACACTTTGGGTCTGTTTTCTTACACCCAGGAACAGCGTCCTCATTTGACATTACACAGAAGTGAGAGGAAACACAGTCTGAACCTTGCAATAAAGAAGAGAGAGCAAAGAATTGTGTCTTGCATGGCTGGTTACCAATACTGAGGCATGTCTTTAAATCCTAAGTGTCAAAAAACATACCTCTTTGCTTGCGAGATTCTTTGATTTCTTGGCAGCGTTGTTCAAAATCTTCATCCATTTCCTCCCTCACTATGGAATAGGCAGTATCTTTCAAAGCACAGGCTCTGTGCCTAAGGAGACGATCTGAAATTTTACAGCCAGAATTGAGTACTTTCTACCAGCCAATTAATCCCTTTATTTTGAGTACTTAGAATGTTTTTGCTCTTCTCATGGGTAGGTTCTGAAAGGTTATCTCAGTCAGTATCTTCAGCATGACAACAGAAAAGTTAATTATTAAAGCAAGAGCAGTAGTTTCCAATCAACATATCTATCACAATTTCATACCCAAATAGTTTCTTTGACGCTGCAACATTCACAACCTGGCCAGAAATGCTCTCTGGGCATCTTTTAAATGATCTAATCCCACGTCTACTGTACACAGATGACATGTATCAACTTGTACATTTAAAATTTTTACAATTAGGGATAAAACCACATCCTCACCTCCAGGATCTTTAACTGGGTTGTACTCTAAAGCATTGCTACGGATTAGATCAATGTCCTTTAGAAAATCTCTTGCAGTTAGGTACTGGTGCATGTCAATCTTGGAGAGAATTGTGGAGAGGTCCATGGGTTGTTTAATAACAGCATTGTAATCAGGTACCTACAAAGGAAATATATGTGCTCAGAGATTTAACATAGCAGCTATCAAAAGTAATTATTTTCAGAAAGTCAAATAAAGGACTTCTTAAATTCCCAATATGACACATCCAAAGATGCAGAAATTACCCAATTAGTTTCATGAAAATAGAGGGGCTATTTCAGCTGACTTTGAAGAGACAGACTAGAAGAGGGGAAAACAAAGAAACAGGGAGGTCAGAAGAACATGTGGGGCAGAGAAGGAAACCAGCACCCAGAGTGGAACTCATTTCACTTCCTTTCTGAAAATAAGAGCAAAGAAACCTCTCTCAGCAGCAAGAAAAAGGCTGCAGGAATTGCACCTTTGAAGCACCTGTCCTAGGCACCTAGAATGAGGTAACTGGACCCAGAGGTGCCAATTTCTTTACTCCGACAATAGAAGGAGCCTAATGACTAGTTTAGATGAGGACATCTATGTTTGTTTAGACTATTCACATATAGAAACTACAAGGAAAGGAAATAAGTCAGTGGACATTTGGAGAAACAGGACCTTGTGGAAACACAAAGCTATCTCAAATCTCCAGCTGACTTGGAAGTATGTGCCCCAGCTTACACTTATTTAATGAATTAAATGAGAAGTGTATGTGAGGAAGAAAAAACCACACAGGCTTTATGGTTAATCTTATACCAAGGAAGGCCCCCTAAGAACAGAATCTGAAAATCTGACAAATTCCTGCTTCTACTCCTGTTCTTGCAGAAACTATTGACAGACAATTAAAGAGCTTTAGGCTTTATTAAAACAACCCTAGAAGTATTGTTTATAATTACAGAGAATAAAGAGAGATCTCTGCTTTTTAGTGCTATAATACACCTACAAATCAAAACCTTTTCATGAGCAAACTATGTTGGCATTTGATATAAATGGCACTTGGACTAGATGATGCTTGTTGGATGACCCTTCTAATGGAAATACTCTCAAGTTTTAAAGAGGTTTTAGAAGGAACATAGGGACTTCAGCAAACACTCAAACAACAGACATTTGAGTGCCCCAAAGAGTCAAAGAAAGTAAAAGCAAAACAAAAATTCACTTCCTGTTACCTGGAAATCCATTATACTATGATCCTAAAGGCAAAGATAAACCTTCCTAGAAAGAACACACAAACACACAGGAACACACACACACAGAAATTGTGAATACACACAGCTATAATGGTATTGCAGGTCAACACTAATTTACCTCCTCTGGGTCAACAGGCTTTGTGAATGCCCTGAAACGTCTGTCAATGACAAGTCTGTGAGTCACATCCCTTAAGTAAATCCTCAGTTCACGCAGTGTATCCTCTTCCTGCTCCTCCAGCTGTCTGATTTCTTCCTCTGTCAGCTGTCGAGGTTTAGGTGGTGGTGCTACAGGCAGAACTTCCAACAGCCGCCGAGCTTGAATTAATTGGAAAATTTTAGTCAATTGATGGCACTCAATACAAGAACATGAAAAATAATTGACAGAAAATTACCTCCAAAAGAAACACTGTATTACCTGTTAACTTACTGCTAGAAAAATTTTGTATTTTGAATATCCTCACCTGAGTTGTTTTTTGATGCAGGAGGTTCAGCAGCTTGCTTCACAACTAAGTCCTCAAAAAAACTTCTTCTTTCAGCACAGGTAGGCCACTGGATTTTGAAAACTTCTTCACGATCATTGTTAAACAAAGCTTTTATCTAAAGCATGAGGAGAAAAGATATTTCAGATATAAGGCCACACACATTTCTTATGTTCAATTCCAAAAAATTGAGTACCTTTCTAAACTAAACTGAATACTCATCCGGGTAAGACAAGCTATATAAAGTCATCTTCTCAGCTTTAGAAGGCTAAATTTTCATAGCATGGCAAACAAAAACACTTGCTGTGAGGAATAATACCTTCTAGAGTTTAGGCTTTATGAAAAAATAGATGTGATAAGCCACTGAGAAAGAGGTGACAGTCACCACCTCCAAAGCTGGTTATTTTGTATTTACCTGCCTTTCTGTTCTTTAGCTCAAATCTTTATGGCAGCTGTAGAGGGAATGGGCGAGGTTCAACATACAGGTGCCACCTTTTTGGTAAAGTGGCTTTTAAAATTTTGGTTTTCATTAATTTAAATGGTGTCTAAAGTTGCATATTTCCAAGGTGTACTCTGTTTCTCCATCTCTATTACCAAAGGGTATGGAAATAATTTCATTCCTTATTCTAGAAAGCATTTATTAACAGCATTAAAACTTTTGCTACCAAGACAAAATAATCAGAGCAGTATATTCACATTTTGAACACCTTCCTTTAACACTCTGATGTTGTTTCTGAAATCCTAGTGCAGCTTGAGGGGAATGCGGGTAGTCGTGCCACCACAAATGTCTAGAAAGCTCAGCATGTAGTCTTACTGAACTCTGTTAAGCAATACAACTAAAAATTGATTTCCAAGTTACTTAAACTTGGAAGTTGGACCACATATTTCCAATTTGTCAAGTTTTCACCTGGAGGTAAAAAGAAACTGAAATATTAATGAAATTATTTAAATTTGAAATTATATTCCATTAGTAACAGTGTGATCACTGTACTTTTTCAGTAAAAACATCTTTCACTTTTCAGTAAAACAGTCTTTTTCCTATCTACATCTCAAGCACTGTATATTCTTCACTAAGCACACACCTCACCATCTTGCAGGCACCAAAATGATCGCCTGAAGCAAATTTGTATATCTGTCTAATAAGCATCAGTGTGTGAGAAAGGTTGAAAGAGTTGAGTTGGGTTGAAGTCAATCTCTTTACTCAGAAAACACTTCAGATAAATGCTTTCAGCATTGTTTTGTCTAAGCAAATATTAAGAGATTGGGTTTGGGTGCCTAAATAATAACAGTATGAATTCGCTTTAGAGTGGTACAGTATTACCATGCTTCAAGGAGTAAAAAAAGTATTGACAAATACCTCTTCTGGGAGATCACCATGTTTCACATCACTTGTTGCAAGGAGCAGAACTGGAGCAAATGTTGGAATGTTCTGCAGTAGTGTTGTAAAAACGGCTTTCACCGTAGGTCCAACAGTCTCCCACCACAAAGGGATTTGTGGGACATAAATGATACTTGGTGCTGTTCTTTGAGCTTCTCGCATCAGCTGGTAAAATGAAAGCTCAGATATGAAAACTACATCCTGTAGAATGGGATACTAAATAGTTTGACTGATACGTAGTTATCTTATGAAATAGGAGTACATGAAACAAAAACATCAAGACAAACCAGTAAATCAACTGCTCTTTAACAGTAAGGTAAAATTTTCACTTTGACTCAAACATAGACATGGCTACAAAGACAGAAACAGACTTGAATCTCGGCCTGATTTCAAAACTGCTTAGGTGTAAGAGAGCTCCTAAAGAGCCTCACCACTCAGCTCATCTGGTGGTGTGCCTGAGAAAGCAAGACTAACCCTTCAGCAAGATGTATTAGCCTAGAGAAATTACCACACAACTACACCTACACTAATTTCAGTTCAGAGCAGGCATATACCCAACACAGACTGGAGCACAGACTCAACAAAGACCTACGTGAAAAGCCTGCTTACAATTCATAATTTCAAGCACATTTTATAAGAAGTGACCATTCTTCTGTCTGCTTGAAGAGCTAAATCACAACTTCTTGCTACCAAAGGATCCATCAGACCAGATGATATGCTTTGGAAGAGCACAAGCCACTGCTTACAGATGGCACCTCTATCACAGGAGACAACATGCATTTACTGCCAGAGGGAAGTGATATATCTCCATGTGCCCTCTCAGATTAACAATCTCCAAAGAGTTCCTGTCAAAAGGTGGGAAGCACACATGGTATATCCAGGCAGCGACTACACAGGGTAGTTACATGTCCACAGATGCAACCATCATGTAACAAAAGGAAAGCTGCTCCTCATATGTGACAAACGAGCCATGGAATGTGTCCTGACTCCTCCAGCTCTCATATGCAGCTACTAAAGGTCAAAATATTTTAATACAGTGATGCCAAACAACAACATGTATTCCCTGCCTAGAAATTAAAAAAAGAAAACCAGTACTCATCTGTTTATATTTAATTTTCCTGGTTATAGAAAGCACACCAGTGTAAGAATCTAAGTGTTACATGAATTTTAATTCCTTTGCTGCATGTACCGCAGCACTGCAAGCTGTATGTGTGAAAAAAAGAAACCCTTTCCCCCCAAACCCTGGCTGTCCTACGGATATAATAAAAAATAGGGCTTCAGAAAGTGCATGATGCTGTCAGGCTGATGCAGAGACGTCTACTGAGAACACAGAGCCTTAAGAAACAATGAAAGCTTCCTGGATCCCACAGAGACCAGCAGGATTTTTTGCTACAGAGAGTGCTTTATTAGTAGCACCTCCCATCTTCCCGAGGAGCTGCTAGCAACACCCTCGTTGCTTCCTTTCAAATGGAAAACATGACTATGTATAACATCCTTATACAATATCAGTATCATTCTATCTAGAAGAAAAGTCGATTTCCAGACAGAAGTAAACATAACAGCATATTCCAACCAGGCCTCCTCCATTAACAATGAATTTTGCTTGTTTCACTAGTTTATATACAGTTTATATACAGTTCATGAGTCCTACCAGATTAAAGAGAAAAAAAGATACCTGTGCACATGTTTCTTCTGGGGATGTTGTGCTAACAAACAAAGCAGGCAGGTCTAGTGTATAAACAGGAAACTTCTCCAGGGCATGTATTACTGCAGGTGCCAGATGAAAAGCCTGCCCACACTCTGGATCTTCAACTAATAAGAACCGTGGCCTGAAAGATGTTGGCTGGCAACGAGGATTTCTACAACAGTAAGAAGAAAACAAGTTTAAAAACAAGTGATTAATAGGCACACAGATGTTGAAGTTTTTTCCTATATGCTCTTTTTTTTTGTAAATACACTCCATGTTCCACCAAATAATAAGCTGGTCTATGATCAGGAAGACTACTAAAGCCTATTTCCTCAAAAACTGGTACCATGTCTCCTTTAAGAAATCCTGCCAGTCCCTAGAATGTCTGCCATTCCTTTAACTGGGTTAAGTAAGAGATTTAAATCCTTCAGGGAAACTGTCCAGCCAAATACACACACAACTGGTCAGTAACCTGGTATGGGGCAGAGCAACAGCTCTCTCTCTTTTTTAAGCACAAACCAATCTGTGTCTCTTCACTCCATGTACACAACCATTTTCAGTGTCTTGACTTTAAGTAACTGAGATCTCTACACCTGCCAAGTTTAGCTAAAATACGGCCATAATGCCTGGAGACAGTGGTAGAGGAAGCAGCAAACCAAGATTTCTAGGAAAAAAAATTACCGTCGGCACTGAAATACATTAGTTATATCTGAAGAAGCACACATCTGGAATGGTTAAATTACTTGTAATGGTTCCATCTTTGAATTGTCTTTTAAGTTCCTAATGATCTTGCTTTATGAGCATGAAAGACACTTGTGAAGATGTTTGTAGATTTTTGTACCTCAAGACTGTTGTACCTTTACTTGCTGAAGTCAAATATCATACTCAAACTCAGCAGGTCACATTTTCTGGACAGCAGAGCAATAGAAAGGGAGAAGAATAACTGACCCAACAGTGACAACAATAATCTACTACTTCAGCTGTTGGTTTATACAACTTCCACAATAAAATATCAAAAGATCAACAAACTCTGTAGGTTAAAGGTACAAAATGCAGACACTGTTGTTGTGGTTTTAGTAGAGGGGAGGGGGCCATAAAGATGGCTCTTGTAAGAAGTTTCTGGAATTCTCCACTATTTCCAGCAGAGCCAATCTCTGATGGCTCTGAAGATGATGGACATGCCACTGGCCATGTTTGGGCCAATTAAGAAGGTTTGTTATGCTTCTGTGATGTCATATGTAAGGAAAAATCAAAACAAAATGTACACGCAGCTGCTTTTAGTTAGAGAAGGAAGAGGATGTGAGAGCATGTGAGGGAAAACAACAGAGACACCAAGGTCAGTGGAGAAAGAAGGGGAAGAAGTGCCCTAGGCTCTAGAACTGAGATTCTTCTGCAGGCCGTAGTGAGCCCATAGTAAGGCAAGGTGTCCCCCTTGCAGTCTATGGGGTCCATGAGGGATGCAGAGCCACGCGCAGTCTGTGAGTGAGGCACCAACGTTAGAGCGGGGAGATGTCAGAGGTTGCGGTGGCTATAGGTGCCAGAAGAAGCCGCAAGAGCCGTAGATGCTGGGAGGGGCCGTGGCAGGTGTGGCCCAGTGGGAGACAGAGACTGAGCTAGAAGTCCCGCAGTTTATAGAGGTGGTGACCACGCTGGAGCGGGTGGATGTCGGAGGAAACTGCAATCCAAGTGGGAGACTCGGTTAGAGAGAGAGGGGCCCTCTGCTTCCATGCTGGAGCAGTTTGTCCTTGGAGGACTGCATCCCGTGGACAAGTTAAAAAACCACGCCACAGAAGTTCGCAGAAAACTGTCCCTCGTGAGAGAGACCTTACAGCAAAAGCAGAAGAAAAAAAACTCCTCTCCCTAAGCAGAGAAAGAAGACCTTAGAAATAGACTGACCTGAACCCCCACACCCTGCCCCCCTTGCAGTGTTCGTGGGAGGGAGGGAGGGGTGGGGAGTGAAAAGAAAAGTGTCTTTTAAAGGTTTAGTTTATTTCTCATATTCTCCTTCTAACTCAAGTAGTAATAAATTTCACTTTGCAACTTAAGCCTAGTTTGTCCTTGGAGCATTTTCTCCTAGTTCATTATCTCAACTCATGAACTTTTGAATAATTCCCTAAGTTTTTTTGTCCTCCCCTCTCCTTTCCTGTATTTTAACAGCTGTTTCTCAGTTTTATTTCTGGTTTGACAATCTTAGAAGGCAGAAAAGCAAAAGATGGCTACACAAATCCTTAAGGTTTTTATAAGCTAAAAAGGGAAGACAGCACATTTTTTTGGGTCTTGAATCTTTCAAGGAATACCATGGATTAAATCAACATGTTCTAATAATCTGTGGACTACTTTGACTTAGGCAAACAGGGCTGGGCCAGTCAGTCTGATGGGTCAGGGCAGTGTACTTGGTTAGAACATTAGTACCCAGTAGGATCTTCACACTTCTTGCAAATATTGATCAAGCCCCATACATCCATCACTCTTTCATCCAGCACCCCTCACAACAGAACAGTTTACAGACCCGGCCATCTTAAAAATGTAAACATAAAGGGGACAAACGAGACCTGTTTAAAGTGAGGAATTCTGCCTTTTCATGATCAGGTGTTTTATGAGTTGACTTCTCTTCAAAGATTGATGGTGATTCCTCTTCACTGTCAATCACATCATTTCCTAAAATAGGATTTAAAGATGAGAGCTTTGCTGACTTTCCTGAATAGTCCAAATCTCACTCTTGCATTAACATACTTTCAAAATCAATGCAGTAAACCATTCTCCTGTAGTTCATGTGAGGGCACACACACTGAATACTATTTTCTGAAGAGTTCATTCTACCACAGATCTAAGGAGATTGCACTGTTTCTACAAAGCTGTCCTATATCCCACGATTTGCATCAGGTTTCTCTGTTGACAAAAACTGGGAGGTTTTTTCTCCTTAGAATAAAGCTGATTAGGAACAACTTCTGTAGTTCCCAGACACCTGAAAAACCCAATGAGGCCACTGGTTTTGGAACAGGTTCTCCCACCAGATGTGGTGAAATTAAGTGAATGTGATGGCTACAGACTTCCATTTGTCCAGAACTAGTCACTCAGAATACAAAGACACACACAACTTCTAAGTAAGGCTCCTCAAAGATCACAAAAGGAGGAGATAGTGGGAGGTGGATAACAGAGGGGGGGTGCAGTTATCCATCTCCCAGCCCCAATGCTTTCACTGTCTTGGTGGGTCTCTGCGCCTCTTTTATCAATGCACACAGTCCCAGCTTTACTGGGAGTGATACTGGGAGAGCACTCTACAGAGATTAGCATGGTAGCTAACTATTCACTGATCTCTATTATAATCAAGAGAGAGTGTACCAATATTTGTTCTCACCAACTGACAAACTAAATACCTGATCAAGGCTGATGCAGTCAGGAGCACGAGCTCACTTATGCTATAGAAGCCAAGCCCTAAAGTACAACTACTAAAACACTGCGTACTCAAAGTAACTCCCAGTTCCCATCCAGCAATGTGCACATGCAGGTTATAAAACTGAACTGTCATTACGGCTGAGAGGTTTGTGTGTGTTCTTGCACATACCAGAAGCTTTTGCTTTGGCAGAATTTTAAACAAGTGGATGTTATTGTTATACCTTGCTGTTGGTCCTTCTTCAGTGCAAGCTCTGCATGGGGAAATACTCTCTGCAAGGCTTGTAAAATTCTTTCCAGTGTGTTTTCCAACAGTGGTTTTAAAATAGGTGATAGCGCTCGCCCAGGTGAAGCCATAGCCCTCTGTGAAGCTGGAACAGTCTTCTGCATGGCCATGACAAAATCCTTTGCTGTTATTTTAATCGAAGCGATGTCTAACTGCAGTTTCTCACTCCTTTCATAGATCTGAGGATAGCGGCGGCGCAAAGCACAGAGGGCAGCTTCAGCACATAAGGCTTTAATATCAGCACCACAGTATCCTAATAAACAAAATAAGAATCAAATGTTATGTCAGGCTCAGGCAACACCGAAGTCAAGACCAAGACTTCTAAAGTGCAACAATGAAGGACTTCGCATGCAGCCAAAAATTAACAGGGTAAGAGGTAATTTAAAGGACTACTCCACTGCAGAGAAGTTTTGTTGTGTGTCTCACAGCCTGATATCCTGCACTAAGGAAGCAGCCTCCTAGTCACAACTTTACACCTGGGAAAGATGGCCTAAACCCATTCAGTGTTCTGAGAAAAAAAAACAAAACTCAACAAAACTGAAAGCAGCATCTATCTTGGTTTGCTCCCAAGACATGCCAGATGCCTCGCTGCCTCACGCTACAGCAAGGCACAAGAGCTCAAGTACTGTCCAGAACAAGCTCCGGTTCCCTAGGACTCAAGTCATGTGAAATAACCTACACTTTTTTCAAACTCACCAACACATTTCTCAGACAGCTCTTCAAGAAACTTGTCCAATGGCTTCAGGGTCCAGTCTCGTGTGTGAATTTTGAAAATCTCTTTTCTTGCCTGAAAACAAAACACTTGCATTTTAGTTTGTCCTAAATTTTCTTTTAACAACCACAACACAAAACCCCCCCAAACCCTCACAACTAATACAAATACTTTTCTTATCTGCTAAACTCTTAAGTATTTTAAAGGTCAGTTAATATGCTCTGATTTCTCAAGCAGGAAACTTCATAATTCTAAAGCTGTTACATTTAACTCTTGCTGGGGGCTGCAATGAAATAAAAGGCATTTACATCTTCCATAAAAAGGGAGTTTTTGCAAGTGTGAGATCCTGAAGAAAATACTGTAGTTAAAAACCCCCCAAACTTAACTGCAAACAGATTTTTCACAAAAAAATCTCTCAAATGCACCAAAATTTCATTATGACAGTCTCGTAAGTCCATCAAATTTGCTCTTCTGCTAGCTCATGCAAGGAAGACAGTCCTAGCACTCCATTCCCAATTGCTACTGTTACTAACAAACAGAACAATAATTATGACTCGAATTATTGTCACTCTTCCAAAAAATGTCAAATGTTGCCTATCCCCATCTCTGATCTCAGCAGGACTTTCACTGAAGTATTTCATGGTGCACTGACTAATTATAACAGATTTCTAAAATTCTTTCACAGTGAGGAAGCATGTATTAGATCTATTTCATGTCACCTCCTCTCCTGTTCCTGAGAGCAGATAAAAACTGGAGAAAAATGTTTGTATAATGTAATGTTTAGTGCACTTCTGCTAGCCTTCAATCCAATACTTTTTGGAAAGTGCTAAGAACTATCAGTGATATCCAGGAAAAAACCACAAAAACTGCATTCCAGTTTTGCCCACTACCCCCACCCACAGTATTTTTTTTCGTTGCCTGTTGTCATTGAACTAGAAACTTCCCCAGCCCTGCACCTATGCACTGACTTCACATTTTTGTCCAAGTCTCTATTACTAAGTACCAGTAAGAACACCAGTTCCTAACATACTTAACTGGTTCCAGCACCAGCCTGCATCAAAGCTTTTGTTACAAAAAAAGAATTCTTGTCTGCACACCATTTCTTTCAATTTCACAATGCTATAGGATTGTGTACTTCTTAACTAATTCATACAGTCATTTTTAAACATTTCAGTGCGTAGCAGCACCTCATTTTCTTTGCTGGTCACAGAGAAACCAAAACTAATTAGAGAACTAACTACCTATTAGTTAGGTTAAGGCAATCATCTTAATGATATATATTCAGTGCCAGGTCTGCCCTCCACGGTACAGCACAATCTCTCCAGAGAGATCTCTTTTGTCCAAGTAGTACAATACTGAGGAGACTTTCACTGCTGTGTTGCAGGGGTTTGTTACAAAGATGGACTCTGCCACATTAAACACTGAAGCTGAGTTAAGTTCTGACCTCTTTGTTTGGCAAGCTGAAGAGGAACTCTCTATCAAAGCGTCCTGGTCTCCGTAAAGCAGGATCTATAGAATCCAGCCTGTTGGTGGCTCCAATTACCACAACCTCTCCTCTGCTGTCTAAGCCATCCATAAGGGCCAGAAGTGTTGACACAACAGAGCTAAGAGAAGAATACAGTTTTCACTCGGCAGTTCAGTTAATTTTCTTCAATTCCACATAATCACCAGTACTCACCCAATTATTTATTGATAAAATGCTGACTAGAAAAATTAGAATTTTAAGACATAACAAAATAGATAAAGTAACACAGACCTTGTGCTGGTATCAAGTTTAAATAGTAATTTAAAACAATTCACTAAAGATAATCTGAAATTAAGTAGCACTGAACTACTAGTTTTCAGGATAAATGAATGTGTCACATCAAGTTAAATACGTTGTGGTCTTGTTTTCACAAAGATCAAGCAGCTTCTATGTTGATACAAAACATGCCCTACCTATGAACTTGGTCTTGTTTACTGGACCGTACAGGAGCAAGACCATCAATCTCATCAAAGAAAATAATTGAAGGTCGCATCTGGTAGGCCTACAATGAAAACAGTAATATTGACATCAGGAAGAGAGCACCGTTTGGAGGAGAAATGCACAAACAATACTATGGTTGCAAAATCACTGGAAGTAGATTTTTCAGACCAGCATCAGGGATTTCTACTCATTGATCTAAAGTAGTAAAGTGTCGTGAGTAACAGAAGGCAGCAGCCTAGGTCAGCCCCCTGAGACGGGTGACAGGAAACAAATCACACCACTGGTTTTTACAGCTACTTGGCAAGCACCAAGACCACAGCCAGAACTTAACTGTATTACAGGTTCTGGAAACAACCTTTGTTATCAATTTCAAAATAACCATGCTTTCAGCCTTCATCTGTTTCCCTCTGATCAAAAGTCACCACTTCTTGAACCCTTTTTGCAGTTGTTTGGATTTTTCTTTCCTGAGGCAAGTAGTTGGGGGTGTGTGTGGTGTGCTGCTTTTCAAGGTTCTCTTGACTGCTTTACTAATCTTTCCTAATGCATGTCAGGACTTCAAGCACCTACAAACCTTACTGAAAAAGGAAACACTGACAATCCCACTTCAATGGAAGGAGTTGACAAAACATGAAAAAGAGTTGTTCTTGACCACAGAAAGTTAGTTACAACTCAGACAGAATGTAATGCAGTTTCAACTGTACCTGATCAAATAATAAACGAAGCTGTCGTTCAGATTCTCCTACCCATTTACTCATGCAGTCAGCAGCACTTCTCATAAAAAAGGTTACTTTCCTGTCACCTCTGCTACATTCATTAGCAAGTGCACGAGCAACCAATGTCTTTCCAGTCCCTGGTGGGCCATAGAATAGACAGCCTCTGCAATTATTTCAAAAAAGGAAAAGAACATTCACTTAAGAAAAAGATCATGGAATAGCACCTGTTACCACCCTCATCCCTAAAGTACACAATTGTTCTCTCCTCAACAAAGCTCTCTTCATTGTTTGTAATATTTTCAAAGTTATTGAAACCAAAGAATCTGAAGTCCCATTTCAATATACCATGACTAAGTGTTGATGACTAAGAATATAAAAATCTAACAATTAAATCTCTAATAATTTCATTTCATAACACAGAACTCATTCAGCTGTGTAAAAAGTAGAGAGATGCATTTTTTAGCCCAAGCACAACAAGCACTGCAAGGTGCTAGTCCAATCAATTGTAAAACTGATACTGGAACTCTTGAAAAAGGTGCTGCTGGGACAGACAATTGGACTTCCACAAAACAAACTGCAGTTGACTACCACCACTTACAAACTGATCAAGTCCACTTGCATGTGGAACACAAAACCACTCCAACTCCCCCTTTTACAGGCAAGACACTTTTAAAACATCGTCTCACCACACTGTAAATCTTTGAACCTACATGCATGCTGGATTCTATCCATTTTTTAAAAACTACTTTTTCCTACTGCTTAGAAACCCCAAAACCATCAACACTTAAAATTCTGAAGTATGGAAACATAACAATACCTCAGCGGAATATTTTCCTGAAAATAAGTGAATTAGAATTTACAGTTTTAAATGGCATCCCTTACCTTGGAGGTTGAATTTTGAACCTCTCAAAGACTTCTGGATAAAGCAATGGAAAAACAACCATCTCTTTTAAAGCTGCAATGTGGTCAGAAAGACCACCCACACCATCAAATCGTACCTGAAGATGAAGTCAACAGAAACATTCACTTTACATACATTTATTCATTCATACATTTTAGATGTTAAAGCTGCAACCTCAATGAGGTTCCATCAGAAATTAGATGTCAGCACAAAGGAAACATTCATGCCAGTTTTCAAACTGCTTGAAAGAAAACTGTAAGCCAAGGTAGCTGTAGACAGCACATTACTGAAAGCTTTCATAATTACTGCAAATGTCTCGGTGGCACAATGAAGTAAAAATACTTACTGAACAATCTGTTTGTACTGGATCGACATCAGCCAGACTCGCTCCGATCTTCATGCGAGCTTTGTGAACTCCCTTTAAGTCACTTTTCCGAAAGTTGACAGGAAGAGACCTGATTTGAATTAAGTAGAAAAAGAAGAGTGCTTTCTAACTTACAATGTGGATTTTTGATTTTCTAATAATAGCAAGTGAATGCAGAAGATCTTACGAGTATAAACTTCCTAAATTGTTAAATACTTGTTCCAGCTGTTTTATGTTTAATGTCTATGAATAAAGAAAGGAAAATTGTCACTCCAGATATTAAACTCAGTTAATTATTTTAACAGCTCTTAGCACTTAGGAATATCCATGCCAGTCAACAGAAATATATAGGAATACAAGCTTAGAACAAATTATTCCTTATGTGCAGACCATGGACTAACAATGATTTGTGTGAGGAAGAAAACTGCCCCTCCCGACCTCCAAATGCACTGATACCTTTCAAATACTTTTAACTGCTATATTCAAAAAGTCACAGCCCAAGAGGATACTTATTTCAGTTGATATTAACATTATAAAGGCTGCCTATCAGTGCCAGTCCTTCCTAAGGCCTCTGGAACCTGTGTGCCAGGAGACTGGTCTGAAAGACGTCTGAGACATCAGCCTGAAAACACATTTGTTGGACTGCTACTAATATAGTTTTTCTAGAGCATTTGTTAAGAAACAAAATCTCATTATTTCCTTTATTTATAACGCTCTCTGTTATGCTGGCTTTCTTTCTGAGTCAGCTACTGCAAAGCACAGGAACAGTAGAATTTTATATTAAGAAGTTTTATTGAAGTTATTGCTACCCCACTCCCACCTAGAAATCAAATTGCTCATTAAAATCAATTCTAAAAATCCAATTGTAGAGAGTCCAGTTACAGTTGTATCAATAAATATGATTGCCAGAATTTAGAAACTGAACAAGATGAAGGTGGTAACTCTTCACAGTTAGGAAGATGTAAAGTCCTCCCAAGTAGATTCCTTCCTCCCCTATTTTCCAATTGCATTAACCTTCTTATATTTCTGTTCTTCCTCTGCCTCTCAAAATCCTCTTCATCACTAGATGAGGAAGAGGAATCACTGCTGGTGACTGAGTGTCTCCGTCTGCAAACATTCAAACAAACCATTAAAAAAATTAAATTAAACATTAAGTAATATCAAAATTTAAGTGAACACTATCTCAGTTTACTTCGAGATCTAGTAAGTTTCCAGATTATCATACTCCTTATGAATCTGATTTCAAAGTACATTATGTGATCTTCCTCTTGACCGCAAAATTTGATTTTCATTAGGAAGGTAAGATGTTTAACCAGTGTGCAAAGAAATTTCTTAACCAAGTTATTCTTTTTGTCCACTCTCTCTCACACACAAATCGAGTTTGATTTAGCATTAGGTACCCACTCTGTAAAACATCAGCTTTTTAATTTCAAAATTTCGTTTCAAAACCCCCTCCTTCCATAACTGCCTGCTTTGAAGGATGCTAAACAAAGTGCTCCTATCTAGCAAGGAATGGCATTCAACACCTGCAGGATCCTAAACCTATTTGTCATGAATATTGCACTTTGTAACTTAGAATTTCATTTAGCATTTTTCTTGCTGTAAGTATAGTTTCATACAGAAACTTGAACTGATTCCAAAGAGAAACAAGAATCAGTATTTGAGTGATTAAAAAAACATTCACTGAAACTTCCATACAGGTACTCTCTCTAACGAAATTGTCTTTAGTTTTAAGAAAACAATGTGCATCCTTCAAAACAGTCTGAGATTTTCAAAGGAAGATTTAGGCTTCAATGGCAGAACACATTAATTCAGTCATACAATCTCAGCCATAACCTTCATCATCACCACAAAAACTGCATTTTCAAATAAAATCTAATGGCCAGTAAAAAGGATGGGTTTTCCCCCAGTATTTGCTTTCTTTATACCCTCAGACTACCACAGCAATAACTATATTGTTAATATCTAATTACCACAAGTACAAAAAGCCCTGAAAGCAGTATTCAGTCATGTGACTGACAGCACTACTGAGAAAGAACTATCACGAAAGCACTATCACTAACTGAACTCATACCTGTTATTTCCCTTGCATGAATCTCTCTGTCTGACAGGTGAAGACCTGTCTGAAAAATACATCTTACGTTGTCTTGGTTCTGTTGAAAGCAAAAAAATTAGAGTAATGTTACAAACAAGTTTAAGAGAAAGCAGGATACTGAAAGAGGCAGAGAATGGGATGTGTATCACACATCTGTAAGTTCCAGGGAAGTTTCAAGGGTGGAAGGCAAGACATTTTTTTAAAATCAGTGCACAATAAAAGCAAAACCATACACATCTGATTTTTAAGAACTGAAAACCACAAGAGTAAGATTATCAAGTCTGTTTAATTACTATTCTTTCAAGGATACAGAGGAAGTATTTTTATTGAAAAACAACAGTAAGGATGCCAAAAGGCAAAGAAATAGAATGTGCACAGGATATATGCATTTAACAAAATTGCAGCTAAGATATTTAAATAGAAGTTGAGTGTGTGTATGGACTTTCATTCTAAAAAAGCCCTACAACACTCACTTCCATGCAAGAAATTAGCTCTTAAGAGAAGTTGTGCCTATAACCTACTTTCCAATGGAGCTTGATAGCGCTCCACAGTTTTCCTCTGCCGAAAAGAGTAACGCTTTCGAGTGTCTTCACCATCATCTTCTTTGGCTTCACTTTCTTCTGAGGAAACCCCTGTACATCAACATTACGTGACACTGTTTAAGTATAGTTGCAAATTATATTAAATTCAAAATGCACTTCACCACACATATTCCCACCTGTCCATGACCTCTTCTCTTGTAAGCACTTCAGCAAAACAACAACTTCTCTTTTCATCTGAAAACCTGTTCTGAGCTCAGTACAGAACAGCCCTAGAGTCTGTGACTGTGGCTTGTAATGTCAGTAGTAGTACTGATTCTTTTTAATAAATGAAAAATACCCAATAGCTCATCTCATCTCAACTATTTAAGACAAAGCTTTTGGCTAGAGCATAGTCAAGAAAATTTAAAACAGAATTATCCAACAATGCTACCTTGATTATCACCTATTTCTTCGTCAGTCCTTTCCATATCGAGGCTTTCCTTAAAAAAAAAAAGAAACATGAAAGACCAGTCACAAATAAGCAGAAAACCTGTGGGCATATTTGGTGCCTATACAGAATCATTATCAAGGCACTCCATATACAAGGAAGATTTAATCATTGTACAGCAGGAGAGAACAGGAACGTCATTCTGGGATTCTGGAACCCAGGATTAGTAAGATTAATAACAAGGGTTTCCGCTCTAAAATTAGCAGAGTGCAGATCCAAACAAAAAATCTATGAAAGCAGGCCATGAAGATATTTAAAAACCAAAGTGACTGCCATGGACTAACTTAATTTAATAAAGCAAAACTAAAACAGAGGAAATATGATTGCTGCCTATCATTTTAACATGAGTTCCTCTCAGGGAAGGGAGATAATTTCCCTATGTGAATTACTCTACTTATACAAAACCAGCAAAATAATTTCGTATCTACTTCTTCTGTGTCGTGGAACTCCTCCAGGTCCCCCATCCTTCGCCGTCTACGCATCTTCTCCATGTCATCCATTTTTTGCAAGACTGCTTCTGCAGTACTGAGATACAAAGTAGACATATGAAAGCAAAAATAGGCAAGTACAAAAAAAAGCCCATTTAGAACAGCACACAATCACCACAACGTTTTAATACAGTGTGCACAACACAAGAGTCATTGACACTTAGCCAAATTTTTCAACACTACCTAAAAATTACGTCAAATCTTTACTTTTCTAATAGAGAGAATTAAGAACAAATGTTTGAGAATATGCAAACATACATTGTTTTCACATTTATATTCCCCTCTTGCTGAACACAGTAAAAAACCCACAACTATTTTAGTAGGAAAAAAGGATTCTGAAGATCATAGTAAGGTAACAAAGAAATTATGACAGTTTTTCATAGCACTTAGGTTGCTCTGCTTCATAGCATTGAGTTATTTGGTTCACAGACTTCTTGAGACAACAGATTGCTTATTCTTCTCTACACTGCTATTTAAGTTTCATGTTGATTTTCAGTGACTACTTATGCTAGACACAACATCTTACTGCTGTTACACTTTGGAAACCTTTCAGAAAACAAACTTCAGTTTGGGCTTCACAGAGGGAATTAAGCCACACTTTGCCAGTATCCAACTTTCCTCAGTATCTTAAGTCAAATCTACTGAAAGTCACTGCATAAACTGATTGTTCTGGTTCACAAGAAAACATATAAACCCACCCAGCCCATACATACCACACCAGGTTGCTCAAAGCCCCAACCTGACCCTGAACACTTCCAGGGACAGGGCATCCACAGCTACTCTGGACAACCTATTCCAGTGCCTTACCACACTCGCAGTGAACCATTTCTTCCTAATATCCAATCACTCAGACACAGCACATACATAGCAGCTCATAGGGAAGTCTCAGCCTGACCAGTGAATGCAAATAGCTCTTGTTGCCAGGAAAAACAGTACCTTTTCCTGTTGTCAAAAGAAGGAGAAAGTCCCTAGCCAATACTTTGCCATTAGCAAAGGGTTGCTAATAAGGCTCATTGTAGTAGCTTTGCAAGATGATGAGAAAAACCTCCTTACTTTGTTATAAGTTTGTCAAACAAAACAGATTCATTTGGAGTGGTGTAACGGCTTCGTCTAAGTCTGCAGCTGCGGCGAACTTCCAAATCCCCATTTTCTTCATGGACTTGCTCCCCAGCTTTTGCATCAGCTCTAGTCTTCAGTGTTCTGGACGCTAAAATGCAAGAATACATAAAACTTTCTGTGATGGAAAATGTCAGTCCCTTTATTTCACTCTTGCTCTAGCAAAATTTAAAACCCCCTGCCTTTAATTGATTTTTAAAATTTAAATACTGAATTGAAAGCTATTATTGTGATCACAACATTCAACTTGAAGTACTTATGCTTAAACTACATATTTGAAAGTCTGATTTGTATAGCAGCTTTTCAAAAGACTAGAAAGCCAATTTGATGAAAACAAACACCCAGCTTTTATTCCATGCAGGAGGTAAATTTATTCCAGTTACTCTTCTCTGAGAAAGTGAAAACAACAAATGCCTACCTCTAAGGTGTTTTTCCTCCATTCATGTAAAATTGTCCCTAATAGTATTTTCTAAAAATTGCTTATGTGGAAGGTCTCTTCTAAAGCTGCATGGTTTTGGTACACTGTCTAAGCATGCATCATTTTCATTTTCTGTACTATGACGCAAAAGCCATAGAACACAAGACATGCCTCAAGATAAACTCCCAAATATAAAGAACTCAAAAACGCTTGCTTTAAAAGACATCTGCCCAATATTTACCAGACAGCATCCTTTGCTACGGGTTCATTACTTCTACTATATCATTGAAGCTGTTAAGAGAAGTCAGTAAGACAGTAACAGATGTATCACCACGTTAGTTTAAACACAGGTAGGTTTGAGCTCATCATCACCAACTCTAAAACCAACTTTGAGCTCAGTAAACAATAATTTACATTGTCCAAGTAGAACTTGAGTTACTGCACACAAAGTGCATTTTGGGTCCCTTCCCACATTCAGCCTGTAGCTGGCACAATGCTGCCTGGAGCTAAAGGATTTTCCCAGCTGCCACAAAGTGGCCTCGCGGCACCAAGCCTGCTTGCGTAGTCAGCATGGCAAGTCGGCTCCAAGGTGAAATGCTCAACTTCAGGGACACCTTCCCCACTCCAGCATGCATCTTGTGACTGAACTACTTTATAACTGACTGTGTTAAAATACTGCAATATCCCCTCCTACTTGCAAGACTGATTTACAGTTAACCTGTAAAGTTAACCAGTTCTGCAGATGCCAGAAAATCACTGACACAAAAAAACATGAGCTAAGGAACAGACTCTCTAACACCTAAAAACTCAGGAATTCACACTGCATTCTTCCCAAACCTGAAAGGAATCGACAGCATCTCCTATTTGCACCTACCTCTTTTCATAAAACTCAGTGGAAATTTCTATCTTTGTTATATCTATTCTCACAACTTCAGGTCATCTTGGCTCATGAGTTCAGAAGTTTTTGGGGCCAAGTTAAATGGACCAAATGCAAGCCTTCTCGGAAATCCAGCTAAAAAGGAATCCTAAGGAATTATCACTACTTACCTTCTTTATAGTCTTTCTTTTTTGGGCCTGATTTTGGCTTTGACAACTGCCTACATTGAGAGAGGAGAAGAAAGGAGAACAGAATTGTATTAGAATTATTGTACAAAAGTACTGAATCACATTGCATTGCACAGTTCCTCCTCAGCACTGGGGAACTCTAATCTGGTGCTCCACGTAATGCAAAGAACAGCCTATGGACTCCAGGGAGGACTCAGATGCCAAGTCTGCTGTGTACCATATGCATGCAGTTCTCTAAGGACAGATATTTCCCAATTTGATCATTGTGATGTCTCAATAGGGCAGGTAATATCTCAGTAACCAAAGTGGAGGACAGATCCCAAAGGACCTGGGAGGAGATACACGCCTTTTATAGAAGACTTTTACTAAGAGTGATTCTAGTTCTAAGACACTGGCACTGACATTAACATACTCATATTCCCTTGTGGGGTTTTAGCTGCAGATTTATCATTATGTGACTCACTGTGCATGCTTTCACTTTTCCTTTTCATTCTATGACTTAAATAGAGATTGAACACATAGAAATACAATACCTTGAAAAGTGTCCATTGACATCTTCACTTAATATTTCCATGCTTTTGTCAAAGTTAGAGTCTGAACAAGGCGGCATGTTTTTTCTCATCGATCTTAAACAATGTCCATTGAAACATTCAATGTTGCCAGAGGAAAATTTCTAGGAAAAGAAGGAAGAATGTATTTATCTGAACCTCATTTGATCAAGTTTATTCTATTACACTCCTGACTCAAGAGTGTTGCAACTAAGGGCAGGTAAACCTCGAACCATCTCTGCATCAAGAAGTAGCTCTGATGAAAAAAAAACCACACCAGATTTCAAAGAAAAAAACCTAAAATCTTTGATTTCAAACTTGGTTCAGAGACCCCAGTAACCAAAATCTCACCTATAACATGAAATTGTTCCACCCCTTTGGGAAGGGGCAAAAATTACACTACAAAAGGAGGCGTTTGGAGCAAAAAAACCCTCCAAGACAACAACGACGAATGAAAAAAGCAAAACCATAGAGAGAGGAGAAAGCCCCTCTGCTTGCTTTGGATCAGCTAATGGACTGTGTCACTCCTTGTCCCTGAAAGGACACCTCTGTGCCTCGTAACTGTCTTGGAGCAGATCTGGGAATATTTACTCAAACAGATCTCTGTCACTATTCCTTGTGTAGCAGCACATATTAACACACTGCAGTTGGTGCATTTACCACCACCAATTCAGAATCTGCTTTCCTGTCACTTCAATTACCCGCACTATTTGTGAATCTGGATCCTCAAAGTTCCTATTGAACTCGGCCAGGCCGATAAGTGTCCAATGGGCCATAATCAGAACTTAGGCCCAGCTGCACTCAGCTCCTCTCATCTCTGAGGACCAGATGGAACCCACAGGGGTCCATTTTCTGCCAGATTTCTGCATCTTTAATGCAACAGAAAAAATCCTAGTACTGGGATTAAAATTGTTTTATGAGAGTTTTCCTCCTGTCTCTGTTCCATTTATAATGGCATTCAGAAGGATATAAAAAGCCTTCCTTCAAGAGGATAGCATTTATCCATAGAAAACCAAAGGCAACTCAAGATACATTTCTTCATGAATGTTCATCTTGTTCACATTGGCATTTCTGCAAGGAGGATGTAAGTGACTTTTACTATGTGAGGAAAGCTCTGATTACCATGGGAAGGGGCTTGTTCCATTTACAACCCAAGGTCTCATTACCAGTATGCCAAACTAAATCTCACACTGGAAAGGGCAGAAAAGAGACCAGATTATTCTACTTCACACTAACGTTACCAAGAGGTAATTCCACTCATTGATGGAGAGGATGAGTGAAGAAGGACCACAAGGATGTTGGGAGGTTATGCAGGGAGAAAATAACAAGGGCCAAATCCCAAACAGAATTGAATCTGACTACTGCAGTAAAAGACGACAAAACATTTTTACAAATACACCAGCAAGAAAAGGAAGACTAAAGAGAATCTCCATCCTTCACTTGATGCACAGGCAAACATATGACAATGGGTGAGGAAAAGGCAGAGGTACTTTCCTCAGTCTTTAACAGTAAGACCAGAAGTCCTCCTGGTACCCAGACAAGGACAGAGAGCAGCATGAAGCCCCTATAATCCAGGAGGAAACGCCGACCTGCTACACCACTTAGACACCCATAATTCTACAGGCCCCAACAGGATCCCACCCAAGGGTACAGAGGGAGCTGGCAGAGGAGCTTGCTGTGCCACTTTCACAGAATCACTAAAGTTTAGAAAAGACTCCAAGATCAAGTCCAACCTTTGAACGACCACCACCTTGTGAACAAAACCACAGCACTAAATGCCACATCTAACTGTTTTTTGAACACTTGGTAGTGACTCCACACTTCCCTGCACAGCCTGTTCCAAGACTTAACCCCCCTTTTTGTGAAAAATTTCTTCCTGATGTCCAACCTGAACCTTCCCTGGTACAGCGGAAGGCTATGTCCTCTTGTTCTGTCCCGGGTTACCTGGGAGAAGAGGCTGATCCCCTATAACCTCCTTTCAGGTGGTTGTAAAGAGTGATAAGGTCTTCCCTGAGTCTCCTTTTCCTCATGCTGAACACTCCCAGCTCTCTCATCTGCTCACCATATGACTTACTTTCTAGACCTTTCCCCAGCTCTGTTGTTTTTCTCAGGACATATTCCAACACCTCAATCTCTTTCTTGTCATGAGAGGCCAGAACTGGACACAGGATCCAAGGTATGGCCTCACCACTGCTGAGCACAGCAGACAATCACTGCCCTGGTCCTGCTGGCTACACTGTTTCTGGTACAGATCAGGAGGCCCAGACAAAAGGGAACTCTGGTGCACACTGCCCTCAAAAAATAGGTCACAAGAACAAACTTGTTCAGCTTGTTGCACTAGGGTTATAGACCTGGAGATACATGGCTTCCAAAGGGACAGCAGCCACTTTGGATCTCACTGGGAAACTCACTCATATAACTTACTGGGAGTAGAAATCTGGAAGAGAATAAACCCAGCAGATGTTGATTTACCTTAGATCTCCCGTTGTATGCTTCTTACCGTCTGTAGATGAAATGAGCTGTATAACTAAAGATAAACCATATGCTGATATCAGAAAAAAAAGCAAAAGCTGCCACCACCAAGTCCTTGCACATCAACAAGACAGGAAAGAGGCATCAGGCCTTGAACATGAAGCCAGCACCAGTTCCCATGATCTGTCAGATGGGGCACTTCTACATTATCTCTACAGTTAAAACCCCCAGCAGAGCCCAGCATCCTACAAATGAGGTAATGACTTCATGCTTAAAGCATGGGAAAGGTCTACAAAAAGGAAGGAAAAAAAAAAAAATAAAAACAAGCCCAAACCAAAGAACAACCAGTTTCATAACAATGATTTTGTTTCAGGGATGAGTTTACATTTAGCTTCCTCACTCCTGTTTTCCACACTGAGAACACATGCCAGCAGTGTTATCTGCCTAATGCCGCACAGCCTTCCCTCCTGTGCAAAGGCTGAACACAGCCCCCAACAACCAATGCTAGTGGAAACTGCAAAAACAAAGTAGTGATCTTTAAGCTAACTCCATGACTCTTTGTAAGGGGGGGGAAAAACCCACCACCCCAAAGATTTTTTCCTTCTTAGTTCAGTAGCCTTGAATATAATGGCAAAAATATAAAAATATAAAATTAATCCATACAACTGAGACTCCTGAAAGACTTCTGCTAGAAGGAAACAGAGTCTATGAGAAACATCACTCCAAGGCAGGGCGCCCCTGAAGAGCACACCACTTCAGAGTCAGATCCGGTCTGCCTTTTTTTGTCACAGAAATGCAGGACAGCCTGAAGAGAAAAGTCTGACTTGGAAATAGCAGAGAAAGGTTTTAGTTTTTGAAGGCTATGTTAAAAACAATGAAAAGCGAAATGATTCAGTTATTAAATTGCAATGCTAAGACGCAGAGAGCACAGGCCAATTGATATCCTTTACCATCATGCAAGCTGTCTGTCTCTTTTCTAGTAGGGTAAATCAAGATTATAGAAAGTTTAAGCAACAGTTTCACCAGTTTAGGTTATGCACTTTAATTAAGTACAAATGAGCCCTGATTGCTAAACAGTTTTGTTTTTAGAGCATCCAAGGTACTATTTGGATACACTTGACTAAGGAGTATTTAACAGGCCCTTCAGGGCCAACCAGAACGCAAAGGTCCCATATATTTCGTGTCGCGCTGGTTTTGAGCATTTCCGTCATCTAAACAGAGAGCGTAAGTAATAAGCATTACTGCAACTAAAGCAAAGAGGTTTCTAAGATCTTTTTAAGATAACTTTTTCAGATAAGGAACTGAACCAAAATAAATGGGTGGGGAAGGACATACAACACACCAAAGCATGAGGCGATGCAGGTTTGTATTCCCAGGGACCGGCTTTCAGCACGCTGCCACAGCCCCCGGACCAGGGCTTGTGCCGAGCACCCTTCAGCCGCGGGGCGGGCCGGCTGCTTCTTCACACACCCCCAGCCGCAGCCGCTTTCCCCAAACACTCGGTTCCCCCTTCTGTTTTTCCTCCGCGGAACACCGCTCCCCAGCGCTTTCTCAGCTCCTCCCAGCAGCTCCCGGCCAGCACCGGCTCCCCCCGGCCCCTGTCCGGGCCCACAGCCCAGTGCTGCCCGCCAGGCCGTGCTCACCCCACCCCCACCCCGGCACTCACGGCCTTCTTGGCTCTCCTGGTCCCACTGGATACCGCGGCCCTGTCGGACCCGGAGCGCGTCCATACGCGGTGGCTCCTGAGCGCGGGGGACTCCAGAGAGATGAACTCGGAGCTGGAGTCCAGCAGGTCGAAGGGGGGCCGGCGACAGCGGCTGTCGCGGGCGGCCATGCGGGGCGGGCGGGCGGCGCTGCTCCGCAGGACCACCATGGTGAGGGGGCACACGGACCCGCGCCCGCCCGGCCGTGNNCCCGCCGCCGCGGGGCGGCCTTGGCGGGGCGGCTGCGGCTCCGCCTCCTCCCGCCGAGCCTGACGGGTCGCTGCACCTCCGCCGCCGCTCCGGCCATACCCGCCAAGTACCCGCGCCGAGCCGGGATGGCCGCGCTTTCCTCGGGGACGGCGTAGCTGTTGCCCCCGCCGGGCCCAGCGCCTCCTGCGCCGCCCTCACCCCCGCTAGGACCGGCCATGGCGCGGCCCGAGGCCGCCTATGAGGCGGCGGTGCCGCCCCGCCTCGCCTGCACCTACACCAGCTGCTACTGGTAAGGGGGACGGGGTCGGCTGTCCCCCGCACCGCCGTAAGGCGCCGGGACAGCTGGAGCCACCGGCGGGAATGGCGGGGCTGCGGGCTGGTCACACTCCCGGGCTCGTTTCTCGTCTCGAGAAATGAAGGTGGAGGAAAACAAAATAAATAATCGATTTTGTGTTTTGCAGCGAAGAAAATGTTTGGAAGCTTTGTGACTACATCAGGAGTCAGGATCGGTACCCTTTAGAAGAATTTTATGCTGTTTTCATATCCAATGATAGGAGGATGGTGAGTCAATGGGATGTGATCAGAGTCAGCTATGGAGAGGCTCGGGCCTTCAGACCGCAGCCCAGTGTAGGTGAGCCATGGTCCCAGAGATTCAACCACAGCCAGTGTTGGGGGGTGAACCTTTAGCCCGGCCTGTAGGTGAGGTACAGTCCAAACCCGTCTTGTAGCTCACTTTGGTGTGATCTTTTAATTATCCACTGCATTCAGGACTGTGGGAAGAAGGCATGGTGTGCCTGAGCTGTGGGAGTAATTCTGTCTGTAATCTGTCAATTTAGGAGAATGATTATCTTTATAAAATGATAGAACCACTAATAACCATAAGATTGGGGAAGATCTCTAAGACTATCAAGTCCTACTGTTAACCCAGCACCACTGTGTTCACCACTAAACCATCCCCATGTCTCAGGTGTTTCTGGGGATGGTGATTCCACCACTTCTCTGGACATCTTTTTCTAATGTGGCTCAGAATAGTATCTCCAATTTCATGCTCCTGAGAGAGAAACTAGAAAAAAATTTCTTACTGCAGCATAACTGTAAGCTGAGGAAATTGATAGGTTAGCAAAGAACTAACTAATTTACCTGAAATTAATCTATATTAATCTGAAACATTTTATTCCCTTATAACTTTCAGATTCCACTCTGGAAGCAGAAATCTGGACATGGAGATGAGCCTGTTGTCTGGGTAAGGCATTCATACTCTCAGTAATTCTGAGTGCATGCCACTGTAGTAGATAGCTGCAGGATCACACATGAGCATGTAACAAGCTATTCCGTCTGAATGTAAAGGAACACTTTTTTACTCTGAGGATGATGGAGCACTGGAGCACGTTGCTCAGAGGGGTTGTGGAGTCTCCATCGTTGGAGATTTTTAGAGGCTATGCAGACACAGTCCTGCCAGCTGTAGGAGAGTATCCTCGAGCAACAGATTGGACCAGATGACCTCCTGGAGTCCCTTCCAACTTCACCCATTGTATAGTTTTGCATTAATATTTATTATTCTTTTACAACAGATTTATAAATAGGCTAAATCTGGTGTTCCTTTACACCATCCGTCATAAATTAATAACAAAACAGTCAGTAAAATCTATAAGTGACAAGTCTTAATATTGGTAAGAATGCATAACAGATTTGTAAAAATTATTATCTGGGTATTGAGGCTGCTAGCTCTGTGGAATTGTAGGTAGATGACTGTACTTGTAAGAAGTAGATGGATGGAAACATTTATGTAGGCCTGCCAGATGATAGAAAAATATAAGCTATATCTATATTCAGGTGTCAGCAGTTAAACTGACCCATAAACATTGGCTTTGAAGTGTCATTTGGTCAATGAAAGTAGTTCAGTAACTACCACTACAGAATTCCTTTATCATTATAGAGTCCTTTCAGTTATCTGGCACAGAAAAAAACTCTATTTCTTGTAGCAATTTCTTTTTCTGAAATTCTGCAAAATAATCTGCAAACTTCCGAAGTTTTCTGATTTCTGAATCATTCACTATCTTCCAAAATATTGGTATTTTTACTGTACAAAAAAAAGGTTTGGTTTAAAAAGAGATCCAGGTGTTACAGAGATGACTGAAAAAGGAATAGCAGAGTCAGGAAAGGCCATGGCAGAATGTGGATTTCTCATAAAAATTCGTAGATTGAAAGGTGTTTTAACTTTGACATTTCAGTGGATCATAGGTTGTGTAAAGCTTGTAAGTTAATTTTTCTTATACTCTATAACAGGTTTTTCCAAGTACTGTTGAATACAGTTGTGTATGTATATTGGTCTGGCAAAGTAGTTTGCCCAAATCTTTTCATTCAAATCTCTTTGTGATTTTAATATTGAAAATGTCAAAAGACAGTGCTAAACCCTTTTTTGGAGTGGATTCAATGTAAATTTAAGTAAGTTGTTAAGGGCTACCTTCAGTTTAATTTTGGAAAACAGCAGTGTACATACCTGGCACCTAACCTCAGTAACTGCAGCGTTCCAGACCTCCACCTGTGTTTCTTACAAGTTAAGGAGTAAAACTGCACTGCATAACCCAAATGTCTTGATAAAATAGTTGCTTTGAAAAAGAACCCACAGATATTTTTTCTCAGCTTCAAGAGCTGCCACAGGAAATTGTCTTATTCCTGCGGTCCTCTGATCTGAGTTGTTCGCTGGTTTTTCAGTGGTGTGCTGGTTTTTCAGGTGCTTCTGGCAGCTGAACACTGGACACTCAAATTCACAGACCGTGTTACTGCAACAGGTACAAAATCTCTTACTAGAAGAGATCAATAGGTAACTTTAATGTTAATCTGTCATTGTATCTTGTGAGTTTATTTATGACTAGGTCTAATAAAAAAGTGCTTAACCAAACAACTGTTGTGATTTGGTGTGGAGCATGAAAGAGATTTTCTGTTTTCTTAGGAGTAGTGTACACTTTAGTTTGCTGTCTTGGCATAAATCAAAGGAGGCTGCAAAGAAATGGGGAGGTTTCTGGAAGAGCAGATGGGCAAGACAGGCATTAGGAAATCACTCTCCTGGTGCCAGAAATGTTACAGGCTTAATATTCAAGGACAGAAAGCAGGCTTTAAAAAATGGATCTGAACTTATGCTTTTAGGAATCTTCTTTTTTCTACTCTCTTTGCCAGTTTCTCATTAATTGCTGTTTGACTAATAGCAATTACCCTTCTTCCCAGGACTACCATGTTATTCTACTTCATGTTTCCAGCGGGGAGCAGAACTTTATTTATGATCTTGACACAGTGTTGCCATTTCCATGTCCTTTTGATGTGTACAGTGTGGAGGCCTTTAGGTTGGATGACAGCCTTCGTCCAGAGTTTCACAGGTGATGACATAAAATATAAAGACTATGAATGTTATTTAATGAAATCGAAGTTCTCTTTGTGTATGCATAGTGACAGAGGTTTCTCTGCTATACTCCAGTAAAATAAATGCACTGTGTTACTTTTCTAAAGCTCTTTACCTTAGTCATCAAAAGCCCTTTTCTTTCCTCCTGTAGCTTCATGTTAACGACTTGGCCCAACATTGCTGGTTTGTGTATTTAATAACATTAGTGTTCCTTGGTGAGAGGAAAGTGCTCTTGTTCTGAGTGATTAATGCAGTATTGTGTACATGCATCTTTTGATACAATTTTGCATTTTTATTTAGAAAAATCAGAATGATTCGAGCAGATTTGTACCTGAAGACATTTGCTTCAGACAGATCTCATATGAAGGATGCAAATGGGAAATGGCAGAAACCTCCTCCTCCATACCCTTGCATTGAAACTGCAGGTAAGTTCCCAGAACTCCTTCTTCCTGCTTACGGCGCTGAATGAGATAGTCTAGGATGCACATGGGAAATAAATAACTTCTATAACATTTGTCCAGCCAGCTTATTACTTCATATGGGAAAAAATAGGGCTATGAAGCATCTGGTACTCTCTTTTTTGAACACATAGTCTAACATGCCTGCCGGCATTTACTGTTATCAAACATTAATGACTGATCTTGATAAACTGGGCAGAGAGTGAGAGGTAAGTAATACTGTTGTCTCATTACAGCAGGGAACTGAAACAAACAGGACAAATAAGTTGCTTAGGGGTCACAAAGTTTTTAACACACTGATTATACCACACTCTAGCAACAGATTCCATTCTGGCAAAGTAGTGTTGGCAGGAGGAAGTTTTCAGGTTCTGCTCAGTGTGGTGGGTTTGCCTGAATGAAATGTCTGAGGTTTCTCTACCAGGTGAATGGACCCCAGGATGTTTTAAGTCACTGGCAAGTTGGCAAGTTTTTTGTAAGCCTCTTAATGTAATAGCCTAGCTAATAGCCTCTGGACCAGGCAGAGGGAGAGGTAAAGGCTTGCCATCTATTCTCTAGAGCTGTTTAAAGCATTCTTATCACACAGCACTTCAGCTTATTCTAATCATGTGTTTTGCAAGCTGACTAACATTTGCCATGTGTGTGTGTGTGTGTGTTCTCTCATTTTCTTCCAAGGAAAGCATGGTCAAGTTTTGCTTTGAAAGAGTTTGAAAGAGTTTTTACATTACTAGTCCAGTAAAAGAAATGTTTGGTTTTGTTGATTTTTAATAATGCAGTACTGCTATGTGTTTATGTTAGAGAGGCAAGGTCAAAGAACATGTTTTGTCTTTAGCGCCAAGTGTATTGTGGTTTTAAGTTGCTGGGAAATTAATTCTCAGTCTTTGCTTTGGCTTCTTAGGAAGCTTGGTGTTTCCCATGAGAGTAGAAATGAACTATGAGAGTGAGCAGGAACACGGATGTGGTCTTTGTTATGAGGCTTTAGGTGTTTTCTAGGCAATCCAGGTTATGAAACACCTTGAATTCTAACTCTTGGTTATTATCTTCAGCAGACTTTTATGCAAAGGTATTGTAGGGAGTGTAGAATTCCTGAACTACGGTGGATGGTTCTCTGTTAGCTGGAGCCGCTTGGGTGCTGAGAACTTTTTTGCCTATGGAAACCTTGCTGTTTTGATTGCTGAGAGCTAATGAAAGTGTGATGAATATAGACGAGGTCAGACCAGGAAAGCGAAAAAGTTCTACTCAAATCAAAAGAGTAAAAGCCATTACTTGTAGGTAGTAAGTTACAGAATGACTCAAACAGTTGCAGATGTGTACATGTATCTCTAGCTGGAGTAAATGACTCCATAGCTGCAAACCCTGTAACTCTCCCCTAACCTGTCTTGTTTGGCTGAGCTTTACCTCGGTGGTGAGCAGCAGCCACAGGCCTCAGCCAGCCTCCAGATTGTCTCTGTGATGCTGGTAGGTGGTGAAAGATACGCAGCTCTTACTTCCTCTTATGCTTTCATTCTTTGCTCTATACCTTGCCAGGCTGAATGAAATGTCCATAGGTCATCCAGTCCAATGTCTGTCCAAAACAGGGATTCTTCAGGGCTCTGTCCAGTCTGGTTTTGAACACCTCCAGGGATGGTGATTCCACCACCTTTCTGGACAGTGTTCCAATGTTTGATCACTGTCATGGTAAACAAAAAATGAATAAAAAATTCTAGTATATAATCTGAATTTCCCGTATTCCAACTTGCTTTTTTCACTTCTTGTCCTGTTGCCAGGCTCCTCGAAGAAGACTCTGGCTCCATTGTCCTACCTCGGATCAGGCAGATGTAGGCAGCAGTAATGTCTCCCCTGCATCTTCTCTTTTTAGGACTGAATAGACGCAGTTCTCTCAGCCTCTCCTTGAATAAAATGTTGTCCTGCACCAAACAGGATTTTCCTCTTCTGGGCTTACCTCCAGTATGTCCATGTTTTGGGGTTTTTTTGTGCTGAGGAGCTCCAATGGACACAGTATTCCAGCTCTGTGCTGATGTGCTCTGGTCTCCTGGTCAGCTGGCTGAAAGAAACTTGTGACCCTGCACCCACTGAAGGTGAAAAGTCATTCACTAGGGAGCTTCAAGGTTTGAGTCAGACCAGATTGTCTCAGATCTAGGATGTCTAGTTCAAATTACCTTTCATTTAATACGAGTTTGTCCAGCTTTATTTTTTGTCTGCCCTTAGTATTCACTTGTGATACCTTATAATGATGTGTACTTCAGTGTGCACAGTGCTGTGAGTCTGCAAAGAGTCTGGGTTTAACTGTAATGTCTCAGCACGGTTTTATCAGGCATAAAGTTGCGGTTTTTTTAACTTGATGTAAAACTGGGTGGCAGACCTTTTGTTATCATAAAAGAGCCTGGGGTATTAATGTTCGTGTCCATGCCAAATTCCATTGCAGATAACTGTTTTCTCCCTGCCGTTTCACTTAGATAGAACATTCTGCTTTCTATGTTGATTTGTGTTTGCATAAGATTAAATTACTTACATATTTCATGTTAGAGGTGACTGCAATATAATGGCTGACAGAATTGACCCCATATTGTTTTAATACCAGTTTATTTGTGAGGCACATTTCTATCAGAGTGAGTTTGTTTTGGTTTTTGCTTTTTTTTTTTTTTGCTTTCATTTAGAGTAGCCAAATTCCTAAGCTTTTGAGAAGATGCAAGATTTTTATATTCCTTCTGTTTCCTGTATGTCTTCTTTGATGTTTGTGGCAGTTTGACCCTGCCTGGATGCCAGGTGCCCACCAGTGCTGCTCAATCACTCTCACCCTCAGCTGTACAGAGGAGAGAAAATATAATGAAAACTCCTGAGCTGAGATAAAGATGGGAGAGATCGCTCACCGATTACTGTCATGGGCAAAACAGCTTTGACTTGGGGAAATTAGCTGAATTTATTACCAATCAAAATCAGAGCAGGATAATGAAGAGCAAAACAAATCCTAAAAACACCTTTTCTCCACCCTGCCCTCCTTACCAGTCTTAACTTTATTCCCAATTCTCTACCTCCTCCCTCCCCCCTCAGCAGGGAATGGGGGTTACAGTCAGTTCATCGCAGGTTGTTTCTGCCACTGCTGCTCAGGGAGGGGAGTCCTTCCCTTGCTCCACTGGGGGGTTCCTCCTATGCAGTTCTTCATTAACTTCTCCAGTGTGAGTCCATCCCACGGACTGCAGATCTTCATGAACTGCTCCACTGTGGGTCCCTTTCCACAGGGTGCAGTCCTTCAAGAACAGGCTGCTCCTGCATGGATCCCCCATGGGGTCACAAGTCCTGCCACCAAACCTGCTCCAGTGTGACTCCTCTCTTCACAGGTCTGCAGCTGCCTGCCAACAGCCTGCTCCAGCATAGCCTTCCCATGATGTCACAGTCTCCTTTCAGGCATCCCCCTCTGCTCTAGCGTGAGGCTGCTCCATGGGCTGCAGGAGCACAGCTGCCTCACCATGATCTTCACCACAGGCTGCAGGGGAATATCTGCTCTGGTGCCTGGAGCACCTCCTGCCCCTCCTTCTTCACTGACCTTGGTGTCCGGAGAGTTGTTTCTCCCACATATTCTCACTCTTCTCTGCCCACAATTACTTCTGTGCAATAGCTTTTTTTAATTTCTTAAAGGAAGAGGCACTATGACAATCGCTGATGGGCTCAGCCTTTGCCAGAGGTGGGTCCATCCTGGAGCTGGCTGGTATTGGTTCTGTCAGTCATGGGAGAGAATTCTAGAGAAGCCACCCCTACAGCCCCCGCTGCTACCAAACCCTTTTGGAATTGAATTGAGCAATCTCTATTTTAACAAATTAAGCATTTTTCTTCTACTAGTAACTCAAAGGGAATAAATCTTCAACTGTATTTGTCCTGTTCATGGAGTTGCAAAATAAACCATCACAAATAAACTTACATGGAGTCATAAATTCCAGTCTATGCTTAAAAAAGTTGAAGCTGGAACAAGGTAATTTTTAAAGCATTTTTCTAAAAGACAAACAACTCCAGTCAACCAATTAAACATCAATAGAAAAAAAACCCTCTCAGACTCCTCTGTATCTCCTCAGAACTCACATGCTGAGCTTTAGCCTCTTGAAACTGGCTCTGCTCTAGCTGTTTCCCAGAGTTAGGCCTCTGTGTTTTTTACTGGCATTGCTCTGGCCTCTGTTCTGCGTTGCTGCCATGCGTGCCAGGAGAAGCTGGCCAACCTAACTGGCTGCGCAGTGCTTTCTCACCCTGCCCTGTCCTCAAAGCAGCTCTGCTGGAATAAACATACCTGAGCTGCAGTAGATTCCCCTGGTCCCACCTGTTTGCCAGTGACCTCCTGTTGAAAGAAAACAGAGTATTTTGTTCAAATAATTAAAACTAAGAAAATGAGATTTGGTGAACAGATTAATTATTCTAGAGCTGGTGAGCCCAACCTGGGGTTTTCTTTTAAATCTTCTTTCCACAAATTAATGAGGTCTGATTCTGCTTAGTTTATGACTCGGGATGAGATCAGGCCTCCTTACTGCAAGCCTGTGTAAAATACAGCTTGCACAGTGCATTTCAAAATTACGCAGAACAGATGGTCATATGGCTTATGTACAAGTGTTAGCAGCAGCTCTAACACTGAAAAGCACTGGTTTGAATTTCAGTTCTCCCATGGTGTTTGGTAGCACACTCGCTGGATTGATTTGTAAAAGCTTTTTGTTCTTTTATTATTATTAAAATCCCTGGTAGTCAATAATGATGGGGTTTTACTTGTTGGTTTTGGGGTTTTTTTTTTTGAGGAGCATGAGTAGGGCAGCTGAGAAATTCTGGAGACATTGTACATCAAAAAGTAACAGGAGAGCTGCTAGACAGAGGCCAGGCAGATACCTGCAGTTGCTTTCTGTATCTCCTCTCTGAAGCGCTGGCAGGATCCTAGTTAAAGTGAAAAGGAAGGCACTGATACGGACACAAGTAGCTCCTATGCATTTCATGGGAACCTTCTGCTCTTCTCATTTGAGAATAAAACTCCACTCTGTCACGTTAGGTCCTTACATCATAAGCTTTTGTGGAAGTAATGAATCAAATCAGATACAATGAAGACACAATTAAGAAGTATTTAAATTCCCAGAGTGGCTTATTGAAATTACACCACTTTCTATAAAGATAATTTAAAGTGGTGAGCTGTGTTTTACAATGAGATCAACCAGGATGGTTTGCAGTCAGTTATATCCTAGCTGTGGAGACAGCAGCCCCCCAGCTGAGTGTGGGAAGAGTCCTTCTGACTTACCCCCCTGCTCAGACAAGGGAGGAGGATCCTAAGAGAACTGTAAACACCTACAGAAGTCTGAAAAGTCCAACTTTCTAAGTATTTTAGGTGCCCCCAAGGTCTTAGGCATCAGCAGAACTGATCTTGGAGGCTTTGTTCCAGACTCCCTTGCTTCTAGCAGCCCTTGGGCAGCTGTCGTTACACCGAGTTAGTCCAAGGTCTGTGAGCCAAGCTGAGGCTTGGCTTAAATGCTGCTTTCTAACTACTGTTGGCAGAAGCCGCAAGTGTCATGGCTAACAATGCCTGAGATAGTGCACGGCCTTTTATTTCATCCCTGCTTGGGGTAAAAGTGTCAGACTTGATTTAAACAAGAATAAAATTATGCAGGAATCCCAGAATGGGCCAGAGAGGCCTCATTTGTGGGGGCTGTGTGTAAAAAGTGTGTTTGGTTGAAGAGGAAGATGAGCTCTAAGCATGCACAAATGCAAGCTAGTATAGCAGTCACAGCACCTGAGGAGGACTGCAAGTGTAACGTAAATCTTAAAAGAAAATAGTTCTGCTGCAATTGGTCTTGTAAAAATGTTGTAGAATACATGCTCCTTGCCTTTGTGGAGAGATTATATTGGTTTGCCAGCTGCAGCATCCATATGTATCTTTTGTAAATTCTGATGTTTGTCACTCTTCATCTGCTTCGGGAAGAGGACTTTGTGGTATTCTCATGCATTTTTGCTGAGCTGTTTCCTAAAGCTGTAAGGTCTAACACGACATGCACGGCCTTCAGATAGAGTCCCTGAGAAAAGAGCAGCATAGAGAGGCTGTTACTACACGAATAAAACGGGAGAGGTCTCCCTAAGTTTCTCCCTGCGGCTATCTCCCATGCTGCTCCAGTGCCATCTACCGACAGGTTCTTAGGCCATCCATCACTCTTCATAGGAAGGAACTTATTTGCTTTGGTAAAACAATTTTTCCTTTCATTACATTTCTCTTATGGGCTGTGTTATGCTCTGCCACAATCCTTCCAAATTTAAGAGAGTATTTCTTTTCCTACAGGCCTTGTGATAGCAACTTCCAAGTTGTGAACAGCAGCTGTGTTTGTAACTACTGGGACAATCTCCTTTGGACTGCTTTACCTTACACAGAACAGTTTCATGAAATTATTTTACTATGCTCAATGCACATAAAGCAGAGAATTATTTATTTATTTATTTATTTATTTATTTAGTCTTAAAGTATAGGAAGAATCACATTAATTTTGAAAAAGGATCTGGGAGGAAAAGAGAAGTTTGAAACTGGAAAACAGGCTTACCACTCTACCAGCTAGCAAGGGCTGTTATCCACTACTAATTTGTTCTTGAGCTATGACAGCAAATTGCCGAGCTTGTGCTATTTTAAATTCCCACATAGGCAGAAATTGTCCCTGTTCTGCCAGACTCACTTCAGCAGTAGGACCATGCTTGGCTGGACATGAGGATTTCCCATATGCAGAGTTCAAACAGGTTAACAAGAAAAGCTTTAGGGGTCAGACCTCAGAAGGGGTGAGAGTTGGGATTAGGCAAATCACAAAGCTGTGCTGTAGTGTAGACGTGTTGCAAACAGAGGCCTTCAGGGGCTGGATTATGCCTGGGACTCTGGGGTCTGGGATTCCTGAACATCAACTTCCCTTCCTTGCTTACACTGTTCATAATGGTAAGCCTAGTTACACAAGCTTTTTGCAGCTGAAGCAAATTCCATCCTTTGGATTTTATAATCTATTCATTAGAGCCTCCTCTTGTTTGAGTCTAAATCCTTAAATGCACACATGAATTACCCATGGTAAAGTAAATACTTAATACAGAGGAAAAGCTGTTAACAGTAAATCTGTAAAGTAAACCTGTAACAGTGGCTTTACCACTCTGTTCCTTAAACTCATTCTCTGACAGTTTTCTTTTAATGGGCATTTAGAAAGATTATTTGCACACATCATCGGTGAGAACATAAAAAAACAAGCCCACAGATATTTGTCATCAGAGCTGAACCTCTGATCAGCATGGTTCTGAGTCAGCAAAGCTTGTACCAGGCCAGCTCCAGAAAAAGTACGTATAAGGCACTTAAACCCAAAACTGCACACCAGCACTTTTCTAGCGAGCTCTCGGATCCATGAATGGGACAGAATGGTTTCTACCTCTCCTGCAGGGGACAGAGCAGATTAAAATCCTGGCAAAGAGCAGTCATGGTTACTTTTCTCTTAAAACCACGGCAGTTAAACTTTTCCCCTTCTGACTTCATTCTATAGTTCAGGATTCACAAAAAATAAGTCTTTGTCCCCAGTCTAGGTTTGTGCTCTTCTTCGCCTGAGCATCCGGCTGGGTTAGGTCACACATCTCCTCCCCTCTGCATATTCTGGCCCTGCAGTGGGCCCATGTTCAGCGAGGACAAAGTTCAGGGCTGGAGGGAAAGCAAATACTGTAATCTGGGGAGTAACACACTGTAGGTTTGCCAGGGGCTAATCACTTCTGAGACACAATAAGCAACTTGCAGTTCTGACTATTGCTGTGATCCCATTCCTCTGTGATCAGTGCAGAAGTTGACATTGACTTTGGTTCAGAACTTAAATTGGTGAATAATATCTCCTCTGCTTTTGAGTAATCCCATTTGTGTGACTGCAGGAAGACTGCATTGCACTTCCCTGTGTTGGTTGTTATTTGCACTCCAGTTCTCTGACACTACTTGACCGTTCTAGGCTGCTGTTGTAGGGAAAAATCTTACCCACACATGCTAGTTTCTAATGACTTACTGGATGCTTACTGATCCAGTAATGTGATTATTGCTGTGGGCAGAGAGGGGAGTCAGGGAAAAAGCAATGTTTCAGAGACTGAAAGTAGGTGTTTCTGTACCATTGAAGAGGGGTTTGGAAAGTTTTCTTGAAAGATGTATACCTGTGCTATAGAACTTGCACCAGGAACTTAAATATTTCCCTTTCTTGGTCCTCTTTTAGATTCCAAGATGAACTTGGATGATTTCATCAGTATGAATCCCGAAGTGGGATGGGGCTCAGTGTTCTCTCTTTCAGACTTTGTGCATCGATTTGGCAGTCAGACTGATTACAGCTGTTCCTTGGAAGGACGGTGAAATGAACAAAGTTCTTCTGGTTCTGTTTTGAGTGAATGTGTTTTGTTTTGCTGCTCTTACATTGTATTTATGGTTTACATTTCTGTACATGGAATAAGTATTTGGAAAAATAGAACACCCAGTCAGAAATATCATGAACTGAATAAAAATTTTTATTTTAATTATGTAAGAATGCACTTGGTTTTAAATGTCAAATCAAAGGCAGACATCCTACGATAAGCATATTGCTTTTCCAGCTACTGTGCCCAAACTGAAAAGAGCTGAAAAAAAAGCTTTTGGAAAAATATGTGCATAAAATACTGAATATTGTAGCCTGAATTGCTACATGTTGTCACATTTTAAAAATGAGGTATGGTTTTCTTCATGTTATGACTGCTGTCAGTTATATATAAACAGACTGCATCTCAGTTTACTCACTAGCTTTACTGATTAGTCCTTATTTAGCAGGCGTGTAAAGGGAACATTGATTTAGAAGTTCGATTGTGAACGCCCATGCACTATGTAAAACCAGGTAAGTATCCAGGTTTCTGTGCTGTACAAGGGGCGAATTAAATCCTGCCATTTCAGTTAAATGTTCTAGTGCTGGCAGTTCCTGGAAGACGCAGTTCCTATTTTTGCTTCTCATGCTGGCTGTGCATTCTCACCTGCTCCCATCTTCTTGCACTTGGTGTTTGTTTGGCCTTGTGGTAGTTCAGGGTAATTCTGACAGAAAGCAGGAAGTTTTACTGAGGTTTTCTTTCCTGCCTCTTGGTTCCTTGAACTGGCCTGCCATGAGGTCAGACAGCTGCTTCTGCTGGTGTAAGGAAATCAGCGGGGCCATATGGCTGGGGGGAAGGGAGTGAGAAAGCTTCCCCCTTCAGGGCTGTCTGCTGCTAAATTTCCTTAGAGGTGATACCAAGCTGCATCCCTGCAGGGCATCCCAGGAAAGCCATCAGGCTGACTGAGGGTTTGGAGCAGTCTCACACTTCTAAGAAGAGTGCCCTAAACATGGAATTGCAGAAACAGGCTAAAATGAGGTCTTTAATTCTCATCTTTGGACCTGTTCTACTTTGCACACTAGCACATCATAGACTGGTAGAAGAACACAGGTTAGAAGGGTCTGGCAGTCGCTAGTCCAATCTCATGTTCAAATCGGGTCAGACCAGGCTGCTCAGGGCTTTATCCAGTCAGGCCTTGGAAACCTGCTGGGATTGAGGCTATAATAAACATTTGTGATGCACTTCATTCCTGGTGAGGAAAAGCACAGTAAGGGTTTTAAGTATTAAGGGATCATTTTATTCGTAAGTACAGAGAAATATAAAAACTTGTAAGAGTCTTATATATGTATCACTGGTACATAGGTATATTGTTATACACAGAACAGCATGTATTACTGTTTATCCTATCAGTTCTAGAGAATTTACTCAGCATATTAACAGCAGAGACAGCCAATTGAACAACTGTGGGATTGATTAACTTCATCAATACATCTCTTTCTGTGTCAGAAGGGCTGCTGAATACAGGAACTTAAACTTTCTGTTGCCAGATGCAGCACAGTTGGTTGCCTGTGTGTATTCCTTGAGTGCCAGCATGGACTATAGTTAGGAGACCGGTTATTGGGACACTCCTCTCTGGAGTGGGACAGTTGATCTGCAGTTTCTGTCACTCTGAACCAGCTTCACCAGAAGAAACTGAGATGAAACTTGGGATTCCTGAGAAACTGGTGCACAGAACCCTCCTGAGAGGGGACAGCTGGATTTAACCAGATACTCCTGTGTGAAAGGTCTGATGTATCCATGTTTGGATGAAATGGCAGCTCTTTCTGCTTGAGGCTGATGTAGCAGGCACGCTCTGAGGGAAGATGTTGTCACTTCTTGCTTTTGAGTGATGTTAAAGCTGGCTGTGACAGTGCAGAGCAGCAGCAGTTTGCCTGCTCAGCTCCGTGTAGCTGCCAATGCAGCTCTCATGTGAGACACAGCAGAAGTGAGACTGTAAAGACCCACGTTTCAGATGAACGGGTTGTGTTAAGCACTTCTTACCCTTCAAGTGGTTGAGTCTCATAGACAGAGAGTTCCTGTGCATTGCTCAACAGGCCCTTTAAGTTGTTACAGAACACGAGGTTCTCATCCCTCCTTACTTGAGTATGTCATTTGATTTAACCTCAGCTGGTTTCTGGTGCCTGAAATCTGTGACACACTCCCTTTAGCGAGGGTCAAGACACAAGAATCTGCCTGGTTTAATCTAGTTTCAGCATCAAGGCTGTTAAGAAGGAGAACAGTCACAACCATTATTCAGAATAGGCAAGTTTAAAAAAAATGAATGTGAAGAGTTAGTTCTTTTTCTCTAATCATTCTGAACAGGTGCTTAATTTTACATGTAGCAGGCTGGGTGTGTGCAATTATAGCTTTTCTGTAGTTAACAACCTTTTTGTGGCACTTGTAAAAAGTTTTTATTTCAGAGGGATCAGTAGAAGCCAGAGAATGATTTCATTCAGTGCTGAGGATGGTAATACTGTCGTGCTGTCCCTCTAGCTCATCAAGTCAGGGGGCATTTCATCACCTTTCAGGAGGACAGAATTCAGGAATACATCCAGTGCTCATTTAGGACCCCAAACACAAAGATAAGCTACTCACTTCACTGTAATTATCAGAAACCAGCTCTTTTCTGATGCTGATTAGTCCTGGTGTCCCATCATAGGGACTAAGTTAATTCCCTCCCCTCTTTGGTCCTTTTTCCAGGTAACCCTAGTCCTGACTATTTTGGGGAACTTGCTGTGTTTAACCTCTGCTATCAACCCCTATGTGATGCATGAAGTGGCCCTGCCAGTGTGGTTTCCCCCCTGAACACCACAGTAAGTTGCAGACAGAAAAGCAAAGTTTGCTGAGAGCCACTTTGCCATGTACCTGCAGAAGTACAAGCAAAGAACTGCTAGTGTAGAGCTGATGGCAAGGAGGCAACTTCACTGCCAGACATCACTAATTGTCAGCTCTGTGACCACTGATGTGTTTAAACACCTAAGATTCAAGCAACTTCATACCACAGGCATACCTGTGTGTGATACATTGTATGGCAGAGCACAGCTCCTGGTCCTCGGGTTCAGCTCCAGGCTGGCTGGTGCAGCCACCCAGCTGAAGTGGTGCTTAGGGAGAGCCTCACTCCTTGATACAGGGGAGCTGGGCTCATGCCACCGTGAGATAGGAAATACTAGGAAGCATTGATGGCTGATTGTCTGGAGTGCACTGGCACAGCAGGATCAGCTTGTGCTCACTTACACTCCATGCAGTCCATAGCCCGTGAGACTTTTAATCTTTGCTGTGTCCAGATGCTGTCCCAATGTGTCCAGGACAAAGATGTGCTGCATATGCACTTTCAGTACAATGATTTCCTAGTGCAGCTTAGCTTTCCATTCCCTTTCAGCCTTCTTTACCTTGTCCTTTCCCACGGTGATATCTTTCTGTTGTCCAGTTATTACAGTTTTTATGTGCGTAGAGCCCCTAAGTGATGCCTTTTTGGACTAGGTGATCCTTGAGTCAGGCATAGAAGAAAGCAAGGAGAAATCCTCCTGCCCTCAGGTCAGTTACTCAATCCCACAGTCTCCCAACTTATGTATTCTGTTGATCACTGGAAATTCTCCAATCCTTTTATTTCTAGACATCATAGGGCAAGACTCTGATAGCCTTATAAGGGGGAGGACATCCCATCTCACAGGTGGTTTCTTCCGTCTCCATCAGGCTATTGCAGCAGAAAGCTGCAGCATGAGATGGAACACTCACATCTCTCCTGCCTTTTTCTCTTCTTTGCTGCTGCTTTTTACCTAAGAATATAGTTTATTTGATAACTAACCTTTTATTTACCTGTTTGTGGCTTTAGGAAAAAAGGCACTTTTTTCTAGTATGCATTTGCTGGCATGTATTTTCTTGGTCAGTGCATTTTTGCAAACTTCCATGTGACCAGGTCTGTCTTGAGAAAATTCCATTTCTTGGTTGGCCAGCAGAGAGAGCAGTCAGCATTCAATGGAGGTGCAGGCTGGGACACTGACAGAGGTGGTCCCCTGTACACTCAGCCCTGCCAGTAGCTGTTACAGTTAAAAGTGAGTCATTCTGACAGCATTGCAGAGCTGATTTGTATCTTGCAAGGTTGTGGCTGAAGGCTGAGGTATTGCCCTCGACTGCCTAAGCCTGTCACATCACAAGAGGGGCCATATGGCAACATCGTCACACCACCTGCTGCTTTGGGGGCTCTGTTCAGCATTCACAGGCCCTACCAAAATGGGGGTGTGACACCTTAGGATGCCAGACCAGTTGTTTGCCATCCCTTTATACTTAAATACCTGGGGATGCTGCAATCTGATCTGGGCTATTCAGGAAGTAAAGGGGCAATGGGATGCATTGGTATGCATCAAATTCCAGGATGAGAGCCTTGGTCAGGACAGTGTGGCCTCCTCCTTATACTCTCATTGTCCAGCCAAAGCCTCGTGCATGCTCTGAAGCAACATTGCTCTTCAAGCATCTACTGTAAAATGGCCATCTCTGGTTGGTTGGGGTTTTTTGTTAAAATGAGTTTGGTCCAAATTTTCTCATTTTTCATGTTTTTTTCCCCCCACCTTTTCAGGAAACAAGGGTTGCAGACTGAATGACCTGAGAAAGCTGTGCCAGGGAATAGGAATGGGGTGTGAAAATATCACCATGTTCCTACAGTAGTCACAGTTACCTTGCACTAGGTGTCTTGCAGAACCATTACTGAGACACTCTCCCTGACCCAGGTGGTGGCTGTCCCCCACACCTAGCATGAGCCACACTGCTAGAAGGGAGGACCTGCAAAGCACCATTTCTCGTGTCACCTGGCAGAGCAGATGGTTCCAGGTTTGGTGGGGTTGACCTCCTATGACACTTTGGATTCACAGGCTTGGAGAATCTTGTCTCCTCTCAAGGCGAAACCTGTCTGGACGTCTGTCTCTCTTCAGGTAATTACCTTCTCAGAAATTTGAGGGACAGAATGCTGGTGATTTTCTTCTGCCTTCCGGCTTCCTCCTTGTGCAGGACTTGGCCCAGTTGAGGCCAAGGTTAATGAAGTGCATCTGAGGAGTGAGTGTCTGGAGACATCTGCCCAGGTTTGTGCGCACTTCCCTGTGGAGCTCAGCTCTTTTCGTTTATGATCATGGAGTCAGAAGTGAAGCACTCTATACAAATGCAGCCTTTCAGCAAGTTAAATGCAGCTGCAGTAGTGGTTCTGGAAAATCTCTTCAGTTTGACCTAAGATAAACAAGTATGGTTGTTTAAGTATCCTCAATGTTTCCTTATACTTACAGTAGGAAATACCTTGGATACTGAGGGCAGTTAAAACAAATCTTACTTAGTTATCTAAGGCCTCTGGCAAGTCCCTGAGTTTCTGAGCAAGCTAAGCCACTTCCTAGGCATGAGGTGTACCAAGCTTCATTTTATAGTTGTAAAAATAAGCATTAAGGACCTGAGCTGTGAACTGTCACTCACAAAGTCCGACTGAAGTGACATTACTCACCTGATACTCGTGACGAATGTCTGCTTCCTGCTCTGGAAGATGAGCAGGGTGTTTCCAATGAGCTGGATTCCTGACATTATATTACTTAAAAGCAGGAAATGCTCATTTGGCTTGGTTCAGCATCATACCAGCCTTCCCATGCAAGGCTATATCTGGAACCCAAACACTGCAATAAGGCAAGAATCATTATATGTTATTTTTTTTCAAACAGCCTACACAGTAAGAAGATGGTAGTTATCTCAGCCTTCCCTTCTTTTTAGTATGCAGTTGTGGTGGCGTGCTTCCCCCCGTCTCAGCTTGGTTGCTGAAATGGCAGCGCACCAGCTCCACGCTTGGAGCCATCCCGAGAAAATGTTCTGCTGCAGCTTTTAACCATTTAGCTGTAAAGCTCCCACCGCTTCTACTGTTCCTAACTGCTGGGATGAAGCAAGGGTTGCCAGTCCTTGTTTACAGCAAGTGTAATCAGTTCCACTATTTATACTGTACTCATCACAGAGCACTTTGCTGTATGAAATGGTCACAGTTATATTTATACCGGTACAAAAACAAAGTCATCACAAATTGAGGAGGCGACATTCAGAGTAATTTTTCCTTGTTACATGATCCTGTTTCTTCAGCAATTCAGCCTTTTATCAGGCAGAGTCACCCTGTTAGGAAGAAAATACAGCCCACTGTAAGTCAGGGATCCACCAGCATTTATCTGCACCTGTGCTTTTGCCTTGCATGAAGGAAATGCAACTATTTAGTCAAGTAACCTCTACCAGTTGCTACCTCGGTATGAATATGCAGGGCTCCCAGCAAAGTCCACAGAGTTGTCTTAGTACAGCTAAAAGCAGAGTTCGATCTGTTTTGCTAGAGGTACTAAAAAGACCTTTTAATATGCTGAGGTATGTGTCTGGCCAGGAGTTGTGTTCAAATGCATTGGCCGCGGAGTTCCCATAAAGTAAACAGAGCTCAATACTCTGTCCTGAGATGCAGAATAACCAGTGCTGTGGGGTCCAGCTTTTCTCCTTGCTGGCATCACCAGCAGGGTGCTCCCCCTGCCTCGTTCCCAGCAGTAGGCTGGGAAGAAGGAACTTGGGGGAGATTGCAGTGCCCTTGCTGCCATATTTGCCAGAGATCCGTTACATGGTAGATTGTTTACTTAATTGTCATTCTCATTTAATTTATTTGATAATTATTAAATAAAACACCCTAGGCTGGGTGATTTTGAGATCTGAAAGACCAAGTGAGGGACTTCGTTGCCAGCAGGGAAGACCCACGCACATTCCCAGCATCTCCTGCTTTCCAGCCTTTCCGTGCTCACAGGGTACACGGTCAGATCCATGCACAGAGGCAAAGCCCCAGCCTCCTGAGCTGGTGCCAGGGGCTGTGTGAGCAGGGGCACCCTTTCCAAGGCACAGAACCTGATTAAACCTTTCTGCCGGTGTTCTCTGTGGCCCTGCTGCTTTGAACTGCTGTGGACATCCACGGCTGTGGAACGGCGCAGCCTGGCCCTGGCCCCATGGTGCAGGTCCCCAGCCCTTGCCAGGGACAAGGGGGTCCCCACTGCTGGCTGCCTGCAGGGGCAATGCAGACAGTGGAGGTTGCAGGGCATTACCACTCCACTCAAGATCATAGAATCATAGAATGGTTTGAGTTGGAAGGGACCCGAAAGATCATCCAGTTCCAACCCCCCTGCTGTGGAAGGGACACCTTCCACTAGATCAGGTTGCTCAGAGCCCCTTCCAACCTGGCAAGGATGCTTGCTGTGCTTACAGACATCCTCAGAAATGGGGATTATTTGTGGTCATTCAATAAGCAAATGCCCTGGCTTAGCATGTGGAATTCAAAAAACCACACGTGGAGGTTGCCCGGTGCTGAAGACATCTGAAGCCTGACATGTGACAGAAGTACACGTGTGAGGTCCAAAAGAGGTGTCACCATCTTCACTGACACTCAGTCTCCTCTGGGCTGGCATTTTTGTCTCACACTAAGCTCCTCTGCCTGGCCTGCAGAGAGTGCAAAAGAGCCTGCTCCCAGATGCTGTTGGGACTGCTCCTTGCTGCTGCTCAATGCCATTGGGAGAGTGATCCATGGAGCTCCAGTGCTACAGTTGTTGGTGTGGCTGGATTTGCAAATGGAAGCTTTGTTTTGAACTTTCTGTAATAAAATACCATGCTGCTGGGGCCCACAGGCTAGCTAGGATTTCACTGCCCACTTAAGAAAATGAGGGCAAAGGGTGATTAAATATTTAAAGTGGGATGCAAGATCTCAGCAGATGCAGTTCATCTGGTAACCTGAGGATGGGCTGGAGGTAAATGCGGCTTCCTGGACACCTGACAGGGTACTGCAGCAACCCATCCTGGCCAGCAAGGGGAGCTTTGGGGTTCTTCCATCAGTTTCAAGTGCCAAGAGACCTCAGGGATGACAGGTGTGGCCATGGAGAGAGACCAAAATGAGGATTCCTGGAATATCTGTATTCTTTTCTATTTAGCTTTCCACCTCTTTTGTAAATCAAATACCATTTGTGGCAGCAGTAGACTGTCAAGCAGGCTACACTGACATCAAGCAGAAGATACTAATGCAAAAAACAAAAAAGAGATTAATGATTAATGCAGAAACTCCCCCCCAGCCCCCCTGCCTCAGGATGAACCGTGTCCTAAAGCTTCTCCTTCAAGCAAAGCTGCTGCTGACAAGGAAGTTACTGACCTTCCTTACACTGCAGAGTAAGACTTCTGGGAGGCAGCTTTTGCTGTGTGTGTCCATCTGCACACACGTGCCCACGGCCTCCCCCTGTGTCCAGGTGCAGCGACACAGACAGCTCCCTCCACACCAGCACATTTTGCAGTGGGTGATGGCTCCCAAGCTTGCTTCGGCATTCACAGTGGGCAGCATTGAATTATTTCCTCACCGCTCCCTTTAGCAGTTGGCTCTTCTTGAGGAGGATCCACACCTTGGCTGCTGCTACCTGGTCAGGTGCAAATGCTGCAAGGGTTCCTGCTCCACTCCCTCCCTCCCTGGTGCGAGTGTGGGCAAATAAATCTGGATAAATCGAGGCTCCTTCCTTTCTGAAACCCTTAGGCCAACATTTTACAGCTCTTCTAGTGATTTTAACTTCCATAATCCCACTCATCCCATACCCTCTTGGAAACACTTAAAGATGTTATTTTTTTCTGATATAAGCTGTGCCAAAGCTTAGTTCATTTGTGAAGACAAACTGGGAGTGGAAATATTGACAGCTATGCAGGGAAATATTGTATTGCTTAAAGAACTTTATTTAGATTGCTCCATTGCAGGGAGAGTTGTGTGTTGGTTGGAGTTTTTCTTTTTTTTTTTTCATTTTGGATAGTGCTAAAGACGCCATAAAATTAGCTACAGTATTATTCCAGTGATTTGTACACGGCATGTTCATGTGCCTTCAAAATTAAAAGAAATAATGATAAAGTTAAGCAAATAAATAGTCTTGAGAGAACTAACCCCTTTCATCCATACACCCAGCAGCCACCAATGCCAGCAGGGATCCCAGGAGGGCAGGGATGGCATGGAGCATCCTTGGGAAGGCTTTGTTGTTCTGCCATAGGGATATTAATGTTTCTGGCCAGCTGACAGCGTGTGTGGTGAGCGTAAACGTTAGGCTCCAGCAGAGTTGCAGACGAGGGAGGCAGATTGTGCACAGGACAAAAAGGGTCCTTGTGGCAGCGGCTGGGCGGTCACGGGCTGTGTCCAGCGGGTTCAGGGCCCACGGGCACCCTCGGGGAGAAGCGGGCACGGGCAGATGGAGATGCAGCCACCTGGGGAAGGACAGGGGTTTTGCAGAGGAGAAGGCACTTGCTTGATGCTTCTGGGGTCCAGGGAGGGTTAAGAAACCGTGGCAATACACCACCACTGGGGGCACATTAGGGGGCCGAGGAAAACCCTCCTAAGCAGCCTGGAAGATGCTTGCAGCACCACTTTTGATCGTGGTGTGTTTTGCATCAAAACAGCAGCCATTTTGCAGGGAATGGGGGGATAAGTGGGTAAAGAGCACCCAGGCCTCTGCTTTCCAGATCTTCCCAAGCAGGCCAGCTGTCCACGCTGGTTCATGCTTAATTCAAGCCCTGGGTTCATTACAACAGTCTTTTAAAGCTGGAACCTTACCCTGTATGTCCTCAGCCACAGCAGTATCCCTGTGCTGCTCCCTGGGGCCAATGAGCCTTTGGGCTCTTACTTTCCTGAAGGGCCAAGCAAGGGAATTTTGCAGTTTTTCAGCTTCTAATTCAAATAAACTAAAAATAACTTTGTAAATATATCAAAAATACCTTGAGGCCTTAGGCAGCCTGAGGAGAAGGGGTGCAAGGTGCTGTTATGCCTAGGGGTGCCGCAAACCTCTCTGACTGGCTCGTGGTGCTGCAGGATGGGTGATGTGTGCTGGCTGCTCTCTTGCAGCTGCCACATGTGCTCCTGCGTGTATGTGAAATGGGCTAACTTGGCTTTTCCTTCTTCTGAATGTTCAGCATAAGCAGGGAATAATAAAATGCAATTTTTCCACAGGGACCAGAGGAAACAAATTACTGCCCGGGTGTAGCTGAGGGCAGAGTCTGGGGCATTATTTTCTGTGTAATAATTCCCATGAGGTCTTGTGGAAACGCAGCTTTTTTTTTTTTTCCTTCTCATTTTTCTACTTCCTTAAACTTTCCAAAATACTCTGCTGTAACATATTTTCCTCAGTCACATGTGTTAGTGAGGAGAGAAAAGGTTAAATTCTCCTTTCGTACTATAATGTAATTCATTTCCTGTTTTTCACAACTGTCTAGACACAGATCTAACGAGCATTAACCCTGAATCCCACCATTGGGTTAAAAATAGAGGCTTTAAATATAAAAGTGTGTGGTAAGAATAAGATTGTAGGTTTCTACCTACCACCAGTAGACAGCACTTTTAAATGAGAACCATTTAATTAGCTATAAGTAACAAAAAAAATTACTTCAGTTTCAGAGGTTTAAAAAGGCTCCTGGTTGCTTTATATATACCAGCAGCAGCACAGGCCCTGCTGAGTTGTGGCACGGACAGGTTGATTCCCCGTCAGGAGTTATATTTGCCTGGATTTACACCTCCAGCTATATTAAAAAAAAGAAAGAATAAATTCCACTTCAGTTGTAGAGCTATAAAAAGATTGGGAGAAAGTAATTTAAGAGAGAACCAATGTTGAAAACCATGGTCAGCTTCTGGTGGGAGACCCATGGACAAAATGTGCGCCAGGCCCAGCTGAGGAGGGTGCCCCAAACCCCAAGGGAAAAAGTGATGGCCGTGGTGCCAAGAGGCACCTCGTGCTGGGCAGGCAAGGCCCCAGAGTGTTGGGTCCCAGCCTAGCACAGCACTGGAATGCTGGCAGTCACGACCAGACCCAGAGGGGCTCTCACCACCTTAGGCTGGATCGTGGTTGGACTGGAGGCTGGCCACAGGTTAAGCCAGGCAATTGCCCCCTGTGGGTGTGCAGCCTCCTCTGACACTTCCCACCAGCTCGGCTGCCACACCAGAGTGGGAGGAAGGAGAGAAAGAGATTTCTGGCTTGAAACATGAGCTAAACTCCTCACAAAAGTGAGAGTTTTGCCTATGGAGGCAAAGCAAGAAAAAGCAAAACTGCAGCCCACCCCAGCTTGGCACAGGGTGCAGACAGGGAGCGAGGCAGCTTCTCGACTGACAGTTGGTTACACACACCTTTCACATCAAAGATTACCCACAGAGAGACCATATTTTATGTACTTCAAAAATAAAAATAAATGCTGGTAAATCTTAACTCAATGCTTAAAAGCCCTGTTAAGTCAAAATTCCTGGTGTGCTGTGACAAGGAGGAACTCACATTTCCTGCGCTAACTGCGTTTCTCTGTCTACGAACACAAATCCCATGGGGTGGTTTGTTTATTTATCCTGTGAAGCTGAGAGTGGGTGTCTTTCCTGTCCCACCACCCACTTCCAGCCATTGCATGAAAGCAGCAGCACTGTCAGGAGCTCTGGGATGGATCTGGACCTCAGCTGCAAACCTGTATGTGCTGCTGTCTGCATTCAAGGTCTGTTCTGACCGGGACTGAAATTATCCAAGCAAAATATATTAAAAAGGCATTTGTTTGTTTTCAACTAAAAAATGCAGTATACTATGCATCAAGAATGGTGAGAAACGAACTGGTGTCCTTCCAGCTTAGGGAAGGCCTTTGAACCCACATGAGTTATTTATAGAGCCTTTTGGAAAACAACTCTTTCCAATTTCTGCAATTTTGATCACAAGAACAGCTCAGGTTTTGTCAAAAATAAAGCAATCCCCTATATGGTTCACTGGGGTTCACCCCAGTAAAGCAGAGAAGCAGAATTGAGGATTAGAGAAAGGTGGGGCAAAGCAGAGTCATCATTTTAATATTCATTGTGTAAGAGGTTTTCAAAATGCTTTTTGACCAAACTGTACTTCTTTTATTAGGCTCCAAGACAGACAGTGAGAGCACTCCAATGAAGTATAGAGGGTGACTTCTTAGCACTGATCAAGGCAGATCCTCATCCCTGTTTCAGGATGTCTCTCCCTCTATCCCTGAGTGCAGCTAAAAGAGTGGAGGTGCTAGCAGCAACGATGTGAAAATGGGACCCAACATACTCCTAAAAATATCATGTATCCCCCTTAAAGGACTTAGTCTGTGCACATTTAGTCTATTAAATAAGTAGAACTTACTATTTTCCAAAAACTTTGAATAAGAAATGTGTCTTAACAATAGCTTACTCTTGTTTAAAAGGTTCTGTGATCTTGTCCCATCCTATGTTTCCAGACTTGTCTCTGGGTGGTGCAACCCTCTATCTGCAGACCAGAGTCACAGCATAACTACAGAGACTTGGGAAACCACTCAAACATACCCCATGTGACAGCACAAATGAGATTGGAAACAAAACATCTGCCTTTTATGCTTAATTCCATAGCTGGCATAGCTTTCTTGAGGCAAGTAATCCTGTTTTACCATAACTCCTGTTCCAACCAGGGACACATTTCATTTGCCTTCTCAACTGCTTTTCCCCAATTTATTAGGAGTCCCTTCAAGGGGCTCCTTCTCACATTCCCTTTGAGCAGGAGCCTGGGTCAAACTGTTTGCAGTCTTGACACTAATGAGATGCAATTGTCCCCCACCCCCCAAAAAAAATTAAAAAATAAAAATCACTCAGGTAATATGTCTAGGAAAAAACCCCAGTATTTTGTAAATCATAAGCTGGAGCTGAAGGTCTCGGATCAGTGTGATGAGCACTGGTGATCTCTTTCAGGGCAGCAATCACTGATGTGCTGGGGGCAAATACAGGCTCATGAGCACAAGCTCCATGTGAGCACTGTTTCTCTTAGAAGCGAGGGCTCATTTCCTGAGAGATGATGAAGCAACAGCTCGATCTGGGATCTTCTGCTGTGAGGAGGAGCCAAGTTCTGGATGTTCCTGCAGAAGAGTCTTTGCTTACAGTCATCAGGAGCTCAAAGCTGATAAGGTCACCACCTTGGAAGCAATGAGACAACCAACTCTGTGGTTCACATTGTTTGAACATTTATTGCAATTCAGTGTCAAAAATGTTTTACAAAAATACTGTCTGCACAGAACAGCTGTAAAAATCAGAGTCGAACATGCAAGGGAAGAGGAAAAAAGTGTGCAAATTTATAATGGAAGGATTTTAACCACACAATAATATTAAACAGAAGTCTTATATAAGGGATGCCTTTCACTTCATATCTCTAGTTACAACTTCAAGGAAAAATAAAACAGAACACACGCTCTCTTCCATATATAAGTAGATATTTATAATTACTGTAGATTAGTTCCTAAAGATGAGCATATTTGCTATTTCAAATTAAAACGTTCTCTTGGTAGCTGACATGTTAGCATTCTGCGCTGCACAGGATGGCTAAAGAAAGGCAAATTCCATCCTCAGGTGCCCTCCCAGGAGGAGAAGCAGCAACACTTGGTCAATAGAGAGGGAATTTCTCTGGTGTTAAGGGTATTTATATACTAGAGACTGCATGTGTCAAGGACAAGATGGATTGGTTCTCCCTAGGGCCAGATCCTGCAAAGCTGATGTGATACCAACAAAATCACTGGAGGAAGACACTGGGTAGAAATTAGGTGCTGGTGAAGACTCAGAGCCCAGCAGCCACACACTGGCAGCTGTGTGAATGGCTGACCACGGCTTCAGAGCCTGTAACCAGCATCAGTACAACCAAGGAGCTGGGAAAGCAGCACAAGCAGAACACCAGAGCCCCAAACCTTGCAGAAGGGAGTGAGTCTGTACCAGCCTGATCAGTCACCATCTCCACAGGGCCTATGCTTGTGCAAACAGGCCAGCTACAAAGAGGGGCATTTTAATTTAAAGCTATGTCTTTTTGGAAAGGTGCTGATCTAGGGGGAAGCTGTGCAACGTGTTTGTAAGGACAACAGCAGAAGACAATGCTGGTTCACTGTACCAGGCAAGAGATCAGTGTGAAAAACACATCTGGTTTGTTTGCTACACAATAGAATTTGTAAAGTTCCTGCTCTAAATGAAATTTTAGCAACTAAGAGCCAAGCAATTTTCTGGGCAGGAAAAGCTGGTTTAGTACCTGTGCATGTTCTAGAAGGTGACAACTTCACGAAAGTAATTGAAGTCAAACAGAAATGGGAATACAAACAGTTCAAAACCTGGGGCAAAGAAAAATAATATAAAATATATTCCCATATACAGAAAGTGACAGGGTGCAATTAAATGTTTACATACAAAGCAATGTCTTCAGAGCAATACACATTTTCCTAATCACTTTACATAATAAAGGATCTAAAAACTCCCACAGTTAAAAAAAAGAAACCCAAAAAACTTAAGAGGAGGTACACACGCTTTATGATCAAACTTCAGCATACCATAGTTAGTATAAGTGGCTTAAGGTATGTACAGCTGAAATCGTGCCTCTTGAAATGGCCACCACATCAAAAACTGGCCTCTTCTACAAAGCTGAAACAGAGATCTCTGTGATCTCTCCCTTCCTAAGGCTCTTCCCTTGCATGAATCTATTTTTCCTCTTCACAGCACCATGTTCCATGCTGTTGCACTAGTTAATACATCCTCTAAAGACAATGAGATTTCCTTGGATGTGCTGGCAAGAGAAAACCCCAACGAGAGGGAAAAACTCCCCTTTCCTGGCATAAGAACTGATGCATATCTAATGGAAATGCATCGACTAACTGGAAGGTGAAATGTCATTTGAAAAGAACATTCTACTTCCAAAATACAAGCAAAAGCCTGTTTCCTCCTTCACAACAGCTTTGCCACAATTGTCTCAAAATAAAGAGGTCCTTTTAGCATGAGAGCAACCTTAAACCATCCCGCCTGGAAACTCCTGATATCACTGTCAGTTTTGTTACTCTGCCATCCTCAGCCAAGCAGATGCCTTTGCACCACTAAAATACTGATTGCTTTGTTTATAAATGGTTAGAGTAAGGTATTTGGATGCAACAGCATTTTGTTTTAAATACAAACTAAGAGTATTGAATTCACTGCAACATCTCCCTGTACCAGCCACTCAAGAAACAATGCGTCTCCAAAGAGACCAAGGCCATTTTTGATAATTACTGCAGCAGGAGGGTAATGACTGAGGCAGTAACTGAATAAGGCTTATTCTGTTTCTTTTTGTTTAGTCTGTTTTGTTCTGTACTGTAGTTGCTCGGTTTGCTGCTAGTTTGGACGCTGACGGCAATATCCCAAGACCTCACACAAGCAACAGACAAATGTCTACGTATAACAAATCATCTTCAGCACTTTGACCCTTACAGTGCTAAGAAATAGAAAACAGTAATTGAAGTAAGTTTTTTAAATAGGAGCCTCAGTTGCACATTAAATCTGTTGTCAGTGTGACCCATGCTCTCTGGGCAGAAGAGGCCAGTGGAGGGTTGATAGAGGTGATGGGCTGGAGCCAACACATTCCCAAATCGCAGCTCAGTGTTGAGAATTTCCATCTTCTTATGCAAGGAATGCAGCAGGCCAGATTCAAACCTGAGCTTAAAATTCACTAAGTGTCACAATCTCACAGAGGGTAAGAGCTAAGCACAGATGCAGAGTAGGCAGAATGCTGCAGTATTTCCTACCAAAATACTGTTGCCTCACCATCACAACAGGATGGCTCACTGTGGGTGGCAGAGGCAAAACTACAAAACAAACCAACCACAAGTCAGAGCTGGAAACGGAGGATGCCAAGGGGCACAGGTCTTCTCACTGCTGGAAAAAGGAGCTACAGGATTCTCCAAATTCAGTGGCAATGCTTCTCTCACTTCACTTACAAGCTTCTGTCCTTAATGTCCTCACTCACAAAGCCAGATTTCAGCCTTGTCTACCCGCTGCCATCAACGTGGAAAACAGAAACCAGCCTCCTTTAGTCACAAACATCCCCCAAACAAGCACAAGTGTATTTTTCCAAGGTAGCAGTTTTTAAATCACCTTTAGTTGACAGTACGTATGATCAGCAGGCTTACGCTTTCCACTAGCAGTCAAACTGATGAATGGGGCATCACCACCAAGATAAAAGCTTGTTATCCTGCATGTGTTTTCCCCTCATCTCTGGAGAGTGACAAGCTCTGAGCCATGGCTAAGGGTGGCACAGTCTCACAGAGCTCTTTGGAAGAGCAAAAACTTGGAATTTGCTGTTAGGCAGCTGGAGAAGGGCAGTTCTTGTCAGCATTTTCCTTGTTTTCCTCCCCTCTTCCCACTGCTTCATCTAGAGGCAGCTTTTTTCCCTTTTCGTATCTCTTCCAAGAGTATGCAAAGTGATTTAGTTTGCAAAAACGCAAATATTGTAATTTTTAAATACAAACAGCTGCAGAAAAGTGTTCAAAGTCAGTTATAAAAATGTAAAAAAAAGGAACAGCATATTTAACAATAATTAACTCAAGTAGTTCTTCCTGAATTGTCCTGAGTACTCCTCTTCCTCACAATTTTTGTACATAGTCACACACAATCCACTAAATATTTACCCTTCCAAGGTATCCTGCTTACATCATGCACAGAGAAAGTGCTATACAGGAAATCTATTGGCAAACAGCAAAAACTTTCCACTGCAGGTTTTCAGATTGCTGTGTATGAGCTGGATTCTTCAAGCCCCACTGTAGAGAAAAGTGAAGCACTGCATGCAACAGAGGAGACGGTGAGCCAGATCACAGCCACAGTGAAGTGGCCACTTACTCTGTAGGACTGAAAATTTAGCTCTAGGTTAGGGTTAGAAGACCCCATAAAGCAGCTCAGCACTGGACACAGAAAGGACTAGGGTCCTTGGGTCTTTGCCCCTGGCATGGAGAAAGAACCAAAGATGTCAAGTGCCATATTGGAAATCCCCTGCTTACCCCAGTCCTAACTGCTAAATACTAATCAGTCCCTGAGCTCCAGGGCTCTGAAACGAAACATTTGCTGCCAGTTTTCCACTGAATAAAAACCGCATCATTTCACGAGATTCAATGGCCCAGTTCTCCCTATATTTTACCAGCTCCAAGATGACTGAATTCACTTGACAGCAGTGGGAATACAGAGCAGTGTATATGTTGGAAAACATGGGCTTGAAAAACCAGATTCTAACCCCACATAGGATTTCAACTAGTGCAATTAACCTAGTGAAGCAGATAAGAATTTACCTTGTGAGATTAAATCCAGTCCTTTGTTTCCCTATCATAGAACTTCCTCCCTTATAGATAATGCTCATCCTTGTGTCTTCTCTTTTCCCATTTGCTTAGTCTTTCATAAAACCAACAAATTAAAAGAGGATGGAGTAAAGTCTTAGGTATTTATATGGTGCCTATCATCTAGGCATTCAAGCACTGAGTAGAGCAAGAAAACTAATGTAAAGAGGTAAGCATTAATACAAGAAAAGATGCTTACTATCACAAACATTTCCCTTTAAATCATTGTACAAAATACAAAACTTCACACTGTACACTGGATTTCTGTTTGAAAGGTACTCAATCTATTAGAGGTAGAAAGTGGTATAACGCGATTCTGTCTTGCAAGCAGGCTAGAGTTCTATCCTAAGTATTTCAGAATGTGTCCTTTTAAAAGCACAAAAGTATTATTAAACTTGTCACAGGGATATTTTTCATAAATATTTCTAAAATGTCATATTTATAAATATGTATGCTAAATAAAACCAGATGGAGGAACAGTTCAACAGTCCTAGCCTCATATTGCTTTCTCTCTATTAGAAACAAACCAAAAGAGTTCTCAAATGGATGCGGGGCAAATTAATTTTCAACTTCTAAAACAAAAAAAGACCTTTTTTTGCCCTGTATCTTGTACTCTGATGATAAAAAAGGGACTCTGTACAACATGCTGTATTTATACACCAGTCCTATGGAAGTCTGTTTTCCTTAAGTGCTGCGTGTCAGTGAGCAACTTCACCTTTCATCTCTGGGATCCTCTTGTTCCTTGACTCAGGAGCTTCGAACAAACATGAATATTTACACTATTTACAGATGGAGTGTCCAAGCTCTGTGACAAAGTGTCCTGTAAGAATTGCATAAGCTGTGGTGACCCAAGTTCAGAACCTGAACAAGTTGATAAACTCTTGCGGTGAAAGAGAGGTGGAGCAAGTCTCTGGGTTGTTGGCTGTGCAGGGGTGATCAGTACCCTGGGAAAGGAGAAAACAATTCTATTTAGAGAGGCTGCAGAAAGGGTGCCAAAGCATCAGCCAACTTCACACTGCCCCTCTGCCAGACATGCCATGTGCAAAGAGATAGAGCAGAGCCCAGAATAATAGACAGCTCAGAACTGAGCTTAATATCTTAGGGGAAGGTCATTGAAAAAAGAAGCAGCAAAGATCCAATTATTTCCCCTCTTCTGAGGGAAGAGATGCTAGAGCCTACCATGAGCTAAAGGAGTTTAACTCCAGAGACATGCCTTGCGTATCACCACAGTGGTCAGCAGATTTTTATCCTGGGCTGTTTTGCAGCCATCAGCTTCCATTCCAGCTAATCCTGTTGCCAAGACCTCTACTTCCATGTAAAGTGTAGAGGAAGCTGCTGGCAGTGCTAAAAAATTGTTTCTTGCAGGCAGCCCTAAAATATGCCCATCTTCCAATCCTCTGGCCCCAATGGACACTACTTGTGTTCAAGATAAAGATGGGACCCCTGAAGCACAGAGGAGAAAGGGTCTTAATAGCTGAAGGAGAATTGAGATATAGGAATTCACTAGGCTATGCAGGCAAAGCAACTGCAGCACCCTAAGCCAGCTGCAAGGAGAGGAGCCCCATGGCTCCTGCCGCAATCAAGTCTGTCCCACCAGCACCTCATACCTTCCATGAAAGGATGTGGCAGTGCCTGCACAGCTGCAGTGTGTCACCATACTGCTCCTTCCGTGGGTAACACCTGATGAGCTTGAAGTACATCTTTTTCCAATCCAGCTGTCCTTTGTCAGATAAGATCAGACGTTTGCGAATCTTAAAGAAAAGATACACACAATTATAGCAGGTCAAAAAAATGATTTGTTCTGTTCAGCTCATGATGTTCTCCCCCTTGTATGTCTACTTGCCAGACTCATGGCAGTTCCCTTGCAACACGAAGGAAGCTCTTACTTTGAATATCCAGCTATAAGCATTTTCCTGATGGAAACAGCCTCACCCAATACCATTATGAGGCTCTATTCCCATTTCATAAACTTCACTGTAGGAAGCCCGAAACCCTGGGAGCTATTTTCCACTACTTTTGGCCACTGTTTCTGGCTGGCAGCACGGCAAGTAGAGTTGCATTTAACAGTTTTAAAAGTTGAGGTATTTTTCTCTAAGAGTCAGTGATTTATCACATTAGCTTGGGAGACACCCATCTCTCTTTTAGGGTTCATTAGTTGCAGAGACTGGATTTGAATTTACTTAATAATAGAAATAACTCCTCCAGAGTCACTTCAAAAGTCAGATTCAGAGTGAGTAAAGAAAACCAAGTCAGCAGAAAAACCTGGCATGTGGTTCGTGAAGTGCAGAGGTCTAGTATAAACACCCCAGTCATTCACCCATAAACAGAGAGGGATTTTTGTTTGTTTGCTTTTAAGTTTAGATGATCCCAGATGATTACCAGCCTGCCAGAGATGTTTACACAGGTATGAAGTGGGTAGCAAGCAGGACTGCTCTCCACATACCATCCTGTCACTCACAGAACAGCTCAGAGGGGATTTCATGCTCTAAAGGGCAAGGGAGTACAGCTCATGGACCACATCCACAATGATTCTCTGTGAGGGTGTCAGTCCCTGGGACATCAGGGTGATTGCTGGAGCTTGTCTGCACGTTTTCCCTGCACACGTGGGGCAAGGAGCAACTGCAAGTCATGCAGTTGCTCCCACCTGGATTAGGATCGAAGTTCAGTGTATGATTAATTCCTCAAGCTCCTATTTCAGGAATCATTGCTGTGGCACGTAAAACCCTCTACATAAATCATCTTCACAGCCATTCTCATGCCAGCCTGTATTATCAGCCCTCAGCTGCAAGAGGCAGCCAAGTAAGAGAACACACAGGGCAGACACTTTCTAGTGGGGTGCACCAAGGAGCTGATGGCAGTCTGCACCCCTCCTCATACCTGTCTGTCCGTGAAGTGGTACTGGCAGAGTTTCTTCCACAGCAGCCGGTCTTCGCTGAGCACTTGGAGGTCAGGAGCCACCTGACCCAGGCTAACCAGGTCCCTCCCATCACTCAGTCGCTGCATGATGTTCAGTTGTAAACACAACGGCAGGTCAGTGAAAGTGGTTCCTTTAAAGGCAGGCTGGAAGAGACAGACAAAACTGAGCTCCCAGGAAGCTGAAAACCTAAGAAATCCTAGCTTGGAGCAGAGCTACTGCTTTTTAAAAACTTCTTCACACAGAGAACAAACCAGCAATTCCCTCTTCTGAATAAAGGAGACATTTTACCCAGAAATATTTGACCTTCTGCCCCAGAACAGTTTGAGATAACCTAAAGGAAGAGGACATGTATCTGTAGAATAATCAGGAGAGTTGCAGTCCAAGCCTCTTTCTCTCCTTTTTGTCTGCCCCCACATCCATACTCATGAGATTCTGCTTTCTGAAGCATCACCATCAGCTTTCACAACAGCAGGACATGGGCTGTATCATGGTGTCACCTACTGACCATCCATGTCTCTCCACCACAGGGGAGATGGGCATTACTTCTCAAGTTTAGCTCTGGTTACACACATTGCTGGCAATCTCATGCTCTTCTGACGTGTTTTATCTTACGTCATCACAGGATCTTGCTGCAACCACAGCAGTGGCTGGTGAGTACTCACAGCAGGATTTTTCCCTGCATGGCTTCCCAGGTCACAGCTGACAAGGCTAACTTTTCCCCTGGGAACACCTAAAGGACCTGTCCCTTTCCCACCAGCTGCAGCCCTGGTTTTCCAGGCTGTTCAGCCACACAAAAGCAGATCCTAGCCTAAAGAGACAAAGGGCACCCCCATCCACCTTTGCTTAGCCTCCACAGGGTCCAGGATTGTTTTGCAAGTCCACATGGGGCACAGCTCCAGGACAAATTGACCACAGTAGATCATCCGCATGTCCTGCACTTGGAGGAAATCCGAGGCATCCACAGGGGTAAGGCATCATCAAGGACCACAACCTGGGCTCCAGCTGCTTCAAAACCAGTCCCAGCCTTATTAAGGCAAACAGCAGCTTCTAAGATTGGGCCCCAGTGAAGAAACAATGTTAAACAGATGTGCCAAGTTCATCCGTTACTCTGCACAGAGATGCTGCTATTTTAAGTTCCAGAGTCACAGCACCCGCCTCGTCTTTGGCAGAGCTATTAACTGTTTCAAACAAGCAGCACACAGCCCACCAGCAGCGGGGGAACACTGCAGGAGGCTGCTTTTAATCATGTGGTCCCATCTCCAGCCATCCCACAGCACGGGGAACAATAAGTGCATCTGCACAGCAGCAGCTCCTGCCTTCCCTCCAGCACCTCAGTGCCAGCCTGTCCAGACCAACGACACTGCCCGGCCCCTGCAAGGACCAGAGTTCTCAACCAAAACATCCATTTTGGCATCACCACCCGCCAGGCAGATCTGACACAATCGCTCCAGAAGGAGTGAACTGTCTCTTGTCTCCAGAGGACATTGCTTCCTATAACAGCCTGGGACATTTTTTGGGGTAGGACAACTGCACGAGATCCCTGGATCATGTCCCACTGCTCTTCCTTGCCAGGCTGTATTTTGCATTCTTCTGCACTCTATCTACATATAAGATTTGCGAGGGCACAACAGGCAAAAGTAAGCTCAGAGACCCTTGGGTCAAAAAAAAACCCCAAAGCTTACACTTTTATCTTTTTTTCTGAAAAAACCAGTGTGACTCAAGCAAATCCTTACAGGTTTTCTGGATCAGGCCAAAAACTTATCTGCTACTACTTTTCCCTCAGTACTCTTTTCCAAGACTTTTCAAGCATTACTTTTTTTGGAGAAAGAACACAGATTAGACCAGAACAGATCAGTATGCTGTCATTTTCTGGACAGAAGTTTGTCTCTTTTTTTAAAGAAGCTGTAGCACATACAACACTTTGCGAGGTTGGTTTTTGGTTTTTTGTTTGGTTTTTTTTTTTTTTTTTAACAATTTAGGTGTTGGGTGTTGCAAGACATTTCCCCCTCCAGAAACACCACAAGTTCACTGCACAGAGCTGAGTTTCTTTCTTTCTCTGAATTCACCTTCTTTTGTTCCAGCTTGAACCAAAGTTATCTTCAGTGGTGTAAATTTTCTTTGCAAGCTCTAAATCTATTTTATTTACTTTCAAAAAAATATCTGCAAACCTACACATAAGTATGAATAAAAGGCAGTTTCGTTCACAAGCAATGTTTTGACGCACTTTTGCCTGAACAGGCCCAATTCTTTCAGACCACAAGGGGAACACCAACACAGATATCAGCACCAGGGAAAAGCTTTAGCATTTCAACGGAGTAAGTATCCATTTGAGGTAGAAAATACAGGTATGTATAGTCCTGGGCAACTTAGTGTTGGTATCCCTGCTTGAGCAGAGGGGTTGGACCAGATGACCTCCAGAGGTCTATTCCAACATCAAACCTTCTGTGATTGTGTGAAACGGAACAAGTTCAGATTTGTTTCCCATGTAAAGCCAGGTTAGGAATTTATCATCCAACACATCCTTCCCATCCCCACAGACGCCATTGAAAAAAACCAGATGTTGTGAAAGCAGGACTCATCCAGCTGGAACAGGTAGCTCCAGACTACTGGAAGAATCATCGGTATTTTCAGCCAGGAAGCATGAAGTTATGAAGCTGTTTGAAAATTTGCATTTAATTTACAGATTAAACAAATCTAAAAACCTCAACTATCTGATAAACAAGTTTTGAAGGCAATTGCTCAGTTTGAGAAAGCCTGAGTTGACTTTTCACACTGAGGCCTGGCCCCTGAGGACTGAAGAGGGGGAGATGGTTTTCTGCCCAGCGCTGTTCACACAGCACTTCACAGCCATTATGGAGTCAAGCCACAGTCTGTGACCAGTAACCTCGAGCGTGATCCTGGGTTATGTACATTGAGTTTGATTTAAGGGAGTCAATGATGCTGGGAATGCATCTAGTTATTTTGGCAACTCCGGGTCCTTCCACTCTGTGCTTGCACTGCAAGTACAGTGGGAAGCAGTCACTGAGACGAGAGCCATTAACACAAAAAGGTTTCATGAAGAGACAATATTTTTAGCTTTCAGGATTTGTGCTTACCCTGGTGATCTGAATGTTGTTCAGTTGCTGCTGCCAGTGGAGAATGCTCTCCATTCTGTGCACCCACATGTTGATGTTTCCTACCAGGACAGACTTGCCAACCCGTTGAACTAACGTGCAGAGGGATGTGTAGAGGGTCTGCAGCAATTCCCGTATTAGCCTGATGTTCTGCTGATCTTCAAGAACTTTGGAAGAACAGGAAAGGTTAAAAATGGGAATTGTCAAAATCCTTCTCTGAATCTACATGTTTCTCAGGCAAGTCAAGTTATTTGCTATAACTTCACAGGCCAAGAGAGCCAGCCAGTGCTTTTTTTTTTAGAGGAATGCACTTAAACATTAGCCAGTCACAGCAGGTTAGACAGCAGATGGAAAGAGCCTCCCAGGATAAGCAGATGAGATCTGCCATTTCTGCAGCACTTCCCATTTCCAGCCACTGGCAACCAGCCAGTTTTCCCCTCTGATACTGTGCAAGAGGTTATCAATGTGCACCTCTTCTTCATCTACCCCAGCTAATGTGCATTTCTCATTATCTATAATAATAGGATGCTCTCAGTGCTCAGGCTTCAGTCACAGCCAAACGTCCATGAGGGAAATGCTATATCTCAACGACAATTCATTGCCCTGAACAGATGAAGACACCCCTCCAGAGCAGTAGGAGCACTAACCACAGCACACTGCCAACAAGGCAGCAGCAGAGACTGCAGGTATGCCCGGCCGAGGGCAGCAGCAGCCAGATCTTCTGCAGTCAGAAATACGACTCAGTAGGATGCAGAAGGGGTGGTAGTCAGGAAAGCTGAAAAAGGAGGAGTTGCCTCTCAGATACCTACCAGACTACAGATATTTCTTCTCCTCCCCCCAAGTCCTTCCTTGAGGGAGAAGAAAGCAGAACTGCACTACAGAAAACAGCAGTAGCTCCCCTCTTCACCCATTTTGCATTGCCTGACTATTCTCAAGGATGTAGTTCACCAAAGGACATCAGATTTAATCAGACTCCCCCTCACTCTTTCCGTTTCTTACCTTTCTGAACCACTTTTTCCAAAATGTTCATGTAGTTTTTCTGGGCAATGCCACTCAGTGACGTCAGCTGAGACTTTGCTATCAGCTCCAACAGCTGTGGATAAAAATAGAAGTTGCAAGCCTTAGAGCACAGAGATACCTTTCTAATCTTGACTCCTAGTCACATGACACAGCAAAACAGTCCAGAGACTTGTTTGCTGCTTGAAAATAAAAAGGAGACAGAACAACAGAGCAAAGTAACATAAAGGGGAAGGAGTGCAGAGGCCAAATAATTAAACTCACATCAAGAGAGGTGGAGGGAAAAAAGGCATTTTAATTATCTTCAGTGATGGAGGGGGGAGAGGGAACTTGATTTCATGGTTCAGCGATGTAGAGAAACCACAGAGTGGTGCTTGGACTGACAGCCGCTATTCACACCAAGGGAATAGTGACTGGCCAACGTCACCATCCTCACTGGGGCATAAACAAGCAGTGTCATAAGGGAACACGAGCAAATGCCTGTTTGGATGGGGATATTATTGATGGAGCATTAATGAGAATCAGACTCCACAATTTACGTCAACTCCTGGGTTGCATGGATTTTGTCAAAGTGTTGTTGCCATGACAGAAAGGTTAAGTACTGTAGGAAGAACAAAAATCCTCCCTACAACAAACCCCTATTCCCGCCAAGGTTTCCTCCCCTGTTCAGCTCTAACAGCTACAACAACAAACCACCTTTCTCTGTCTGCCCTGTTTACTCGTTAACCTCCCCTGATGAAAACCTTGCTTTTACTTTCGATTAGAATTTACTTCCCATCACTGACTTCCTGACTCTTGAGCAAGCTGAACAGTGAATTTGGGCTGCAGTTGCTAAAGGAAGCATTTCCCACAGGGAAGGATGCTCTCTCCTCCCCATCTCCATGGCACAAAAACAGCTGTGGAAGTTTTCTATGGATCATGCTCTGCAGAACATGTGGCCTGTGCTCTTACAAGCCTTTCTCCCTTCCCCCAGCATTATATAAATGCACAGACTGTCCACGTGTCAGTCCATTTGTTTTGGATGTACATAGCCTTCTGTTTTAATTTAGAAAGGAAAGGAAAAACCTTTTATGCTACAAATCAATCAACACATTGCCGCATGACCAGCTTATTAATCCTTTATCATCTGCAGCTCCAGTATCCCATTGCTGGCACCACAGAGTCCAGAGAAAGTGCAACTACTTGTGTCAAGTAACTAAGATGGCTTTTGACTAGACTTGATAAGTCATGAGCTGAACTGTTTGCCCTGCTATAAGAATGACCAGAATGTATCCAAAAAGCCACTGTCAGCTTGCCATGAAGGAGGAGCTGAGGGAGAGGTATTACTGCAGCCTGCTCTGCTCATCTGGGACACTGGCATGTGACTGCCACTTAGGAGCAGTGAAGTCGCCTAGACTGACCAATCTCTTCTTCTGTTTAATATCCAGGCCAACACCACCATCAGATGGCTTTGAGTTTACATTCTATTAATATCTTGCACCTCACATGATCAAAAAAAAACAACCCCAAGATGATAAAAGACCCGCACTAACTCCTGTGAAGGGCAGGCTACTTGTTCCCTTGGCTTGTTTGCAGGAAACAGGAGATGTGGGAGAATTGGGTAATATTTGGTACACAAGCATCAGTGGATTTTCTGGCTATATCAGCTAAATGAGACCATGATAACTAAATACTCCTAAAAAACAAGGTAGCTTGCAAGATGTTGGAAGAGCTTATAAACGGTCTTTTCTTCATTCTTTGAAATACTGGATGAATAAGTAGGAAAAATCCCAACCAATGTCCTGTAGTAGTCTGTAATACTCTGCTTACCCTAAACTGTTTAGCCTTCAGACCTTTGATTATAGTGATCAATTTGCCAGACTCCATCTGTACACTGGCCACACATGCACCCAGATCAGCTCGTCTGTGCACAAACAACGGCTGTCTCCAGATTGCACTGTTCTGGAACTGGCACAGAGACAGCTTCCTCCAGGCTGGGTGTCAGCAATATTGTGCCCATTACTAAAAACACCAAAATGCAGGCAGTGATAAGCATCATGTAATGTAATACCAGAGGAGTTAGATGCCAGGGCCATTCTTTTAGAAGAACAAGGATAAAAATCTCAGTTCCTTGAAGAATGCTAAATTGGTACAAAATTAATTTAGCTGAAGGAACAGATTCAAATTTGCCCTGTCTGTGTTTATCAAGGTTCAATTTATGTTCAGTGAACCAGCTCAGATATCATGTGTCACCTCCCTTCTCCTACAGCAATAAACACAGGATGAAATTCCATATGAAAACAATGTTGTGAATACTTCTAGGGCTACTTCAGTCCCCAGAGACCGCTGACTGAAGCAACTAGCTAGTCCTCCAAATCAAAAGACATATTTTATTCTTCTGTGCACATATAATACACAAAAACCAGGTAAGCAGTACAGTTCATCTGTGCCCCACATGCTTCATTGCATTGGGTGTCTTTTAGTGTTGGCACAGGCTCCAAGCATGGTCTCAGTTAATGGATTGCCAAATTGGGGTCTACAGCAGTATAAAAAATAAATCAATGTTGCCACTTGCATAATACAGACTAAAGCAGACCAATGAATTCAGATTAATGCTGAGTAGGGTGAAAAGACTGGAGAGCTGTAAGCGTGTGTTATGATGTGGCTGCATTAAGTCCAGCCCATGCTCAGCTGAGAGGGACAGATGGTAGGAGAGAGTGCACAGGGAAAGGTTAAGAGCAATTTTAAAAGGTCTGCTTTTCAAATACACTAAGTAATTTCCTTCCATCCAATTTTAACTGGAGCTGGGAAGTCTGCAACACCTCTGGAAAACAGGGCATTAGATCCAAATTCACTCTTCCAATTCCTCAGAAGTTGAGAAAGGTGACTTGATAGCTCCACTAAGAAAATCCTTCCCACACTCTTGCCCCTATTTTGTTTGCTATCATAGGTCTGCCAGAACTAAAATGAAAAGCCAAGAGATGCACTGGGCTATCCCAGAGCCTCTGCAAAACTGGCAGGAGGCAGCATTTTCCATGGCAGGGCAGAACCCTGTTCACTTCCCCTGAGTGCTGTGGGGCTCCTGCTCAAACCCACCAGCCATCGGTCTGGAGCCAGCAGTGCAATGAAACCTCTCAGCTTCAGCAGCAGAGTGGATCCTTCTCCTCCCATAAGCACAAGATAAAAAACAGCAAACAGAACAGTGCCATGTGGCAGGGAATGAGGGCCCCTGTTTCAGGGCCATGAAAACACTGTTGTGCACCCATGACTACTGTGTGCAGCATTGCTTAGACCTGCTAGAGCCAGATGGCACTTTAGCCACAGTCTTGGTTCAACACAGGGGTGTGCAGGCAATCCATACCCCAAATAACTACTGCTGGGACTTACAGCAGACAGAGCCAAAAAATCCTCAGCAGTCCTGCTGTGCTGAGCAGGAGAGTACAACCTTGACTCAAAAAGGGAAATGCCCTGTAGTGATTATAATCACAAGTCTTAAACTACTGAAGTGTAAATTCCCTGTTGAATGACTCAAGCCAGCTATATGAAAGCTGGACTGCAGCATGTGGGATCCACAAATTCCTGATGGTTGGGGATGTGACTCCTCACATCTGGACTGCTGAGAAAAAATGTATCACAATGAAAAATTCCTCCTACAGCCCCACCTTGCTCTCACAGCCCTTCACTTTCTGTGTCTGAAATGTCACACTGGCTGTCAGCTGACAGGTGGAACAAGAGCAAGGCGACTTATCATGATTTACAGTGCAGGTGCTGACAGATTTCCATGAGACAGCATCCAGCTGATATTCTCTCAGAACAGCATAAATCCAGGACTCCTGGAGCTAAGTGCTATTAAAACTTAAGAATCAAATTTAAGAGACTACTTTAGAAGGCTGCACACAACCTAGATCATGTTATTCTATAAGAGCTGTGCCCAGGCAGCCTAACCTGACCTAAGCTTTTATGATTAGAAACAGCACCTTCCCTTGAGACTACACAACCATCATATCAGAAATCTCCTTCTGAAGAAGCAGCCTGCAAAACCTGTCATCTGAACACAGTGTTCCTGAAGGAGAACGAACAACTCTGGGCTGCAGGCACCTTTGTCTCTGCTTCCATTAATTATGCTTACAGAACGCTTCCAGTCTTTTCATTAAATCTCTGAGACCAGAGAAACCAGGGCTGCTTCAGACCAACAACAGTTTGGGTCCTCTGGGTCAATTACACACTTCCTTATTAGCCCTAAAAAGGCAACACTGCTTGTTCTGTAACAGGTAAGCAGAAGCACTAATTTGAAGGAGCAGCAAGGACCAAGTCATGGCACCAATACCTCTAACTTGGCACTTTCAGAGCTATACCAGCAGACCATCAAGATAAGATCAATGTTGGAAGAAAATTTCTTCTGCTTCAGTTACAGCTGAGTACAGTTCAGTTTATTTGAAAAATACCTGCCACGCTTCTTGCAGCTCATGCCTCCACCCCACTTGACGGAGGTGCCCATTTTATCTGTGCACCAGTAGAAACTCCAAGAACTTAGTTTGGGTATTTCTAAAGCAGCAACTTCAGTGACAAGAACGCAAGCACTGAAGACACTTAAGCACTGTTCACTTACATTCAGAGAAATTCAGAAAGGTAAGATGTTAAGCTTGAAAGCCCATTTTGCTACCAGCGAGTGATGCAGCTTATTTGTCTATAGGGCAAGCTTGGGTGTAGCCAGCAGAACCACACAACTGCAGCTGTTTCTCTCCTTTCTTCCCCTACAGACATTGTCATATTCTTTCCCAGCCTCCAATTCCAAACTCCCCTCCTTGAAAAGCATTTGCTTGATGAATTAAGTAGCCTGACATTAATATCAGATACCCTGAGCAAGGAGTGGAACTAGAGAGAACAAGGAAAGGAAGAAAGGGAAAATGTTTTGCCTGCCAATATTCAAGGCGTTTTCCATGGGACAGATTGCCCATCTGTGTGCTCTAGGAGGCCTGCAACTTGCAAAGGACCATAAACATGATCCACATCTAGGCAAAGCTTTTAATGAGTAATCTCGCATATAAGGCATTTTATGAACTACTATCCACTGGAGACTTGGCTGATACAAGCCTTTCATTTCAAGAAGTCAATTTTACAATTTGATCCATGGTACCAGGTTAATATCTTCTTTAAACTGCCAAACCACAAGTCAACCTCAATTAGAAAGCTTCATACTTCTCAGTAGTGCTGTATCTGTAAAACTGCTGGAGGAAAGCTACTCTTAAAAGCTCAGAAGAGAAACCATTTGTAGAAACAAGGATACATGTCAGCTTCCATAGCTTTCAAAAGTGTTGTTTTTGATAAAAGCATCCCCAATCTGCTTTGTACAAAGTCCTCATGAGAAAGAAGAAAATCAGCCTGAGTTCCCCTACCAGACCACAGACCTCATTGAAATTTAGGTTTGCTCTTCAAAAAATTTAGTGGGACTTCTACTCAAGCACTGCAGTCCCGTGAGACACCCCTCACTTTGGCCTGAGCAGCAGAAGCCCATCATGTGGCACAGCATGACCTGAGCCATGCTTAACAGAGGTCTTTGGAGTTCTTCACTGTCATAAGGAAGCCTGCCAAAGGGATATCTGCAGCACTAAACAAGTTTTATTTTACATTCCTTCTTTATATTTGACTAAAGGGTTATGGCCTAGGCATGAACTGTTCCTTCTCCAGTAATCCCCCTGAAGATGACACGGCTGTGTGTGTATATATATATATCTATCCAGTATCAGGAAACACCAGCTACCTCAGCACTGGTGATCACCTCTGCACATGCTGGAAAACAAGTTGTCCCAAGATCAGCAGAGCTAGGACAGCCTGAGTTTACAGGGACTTGGATCCTACTCTGCCTCCCCTAGAATCCCCACTCCCTGCCACCACTCCTGTAGTGGGACATCCGAATGATTGTCCTTCCTACACAGTCAGCGGGTCATCAGCCCTGATGCCTGTGCCCTTCTCAGGGTGACAGATTTTCACAGCTGACTTGTCACCTAGTCAAGCTAGGTGAACAAATCAAGGTGAACTTGCTCAGATAATTTCTTCCTTGGACACTTGTTATGATATTTGACTCAAAGGGAAAGCAATACCACTGCTGCTTGCTCCAGAACCTAAAACCTGAACAGCTGTTGCCTCACCAGTGATCAACTGCTCACAAGACATGAAAAGGAGCTGTTCATAAACAGCCTCAAGTTAATAACTTTTTAAAGCTTATTGAATTCCAAACCTTGCTAAGCATTCTGAAATTCAAGATCAATTTTCAGATCACATGCAGATAAACATACAAGCATCCACAGCCCTCAGGACAGTAGGTCCTCCAACCACTACCACCTCCTTAGCCACCCTGAGCCAAAAGAGAAGGCCTGACCTATTATGCAAAGCCAGAGCATGGGGAACTTGAAGCTGATGACTCCTTCCTACCAACTAATGGTATCAGGACTAAACAAATGTTTCACCCACTGAAACCACTGCCAGTCACAAAGCATTAAGAGCAACCGTGATCCTTAAAGAAGTTAAGATCAGTGCTACCAACAGGTTTAGCCCATCTCCTCATTCCCAAAATGCTCAGCTCCCCTGTCTCTCCTGGATCACCTCAATGGAGCCAAAGGTCCGCAGGCCTCAGACTGGAACTTCCTGTGCAAAGAGGTCTCCACTGCCCCGTGGCCTCTGGAGAGAGCCCATGTTCTTTTTTAGAAGCTGAACTAAAAACTCAGGAGTTAGAAGCCAAGCTTTCTGGGTTTCCAAAGTGAATGACAAAATTGAAAATTAGTAGGAATGCTAGGCTAAGAACAGGTCATCTTCTACATTTTCACTGCTTTCCTCCCTTTCCATTTTAACACACTAAAGACAAGGTTTTGGGCATCTATTCACACACACAACTTCCATGAATTACTTCAAGCAGCAAAGCCCAACACACCCACTTGCATGCTCAGACATCTCTTCTTTGCCAGTGCTTCCCATTATCCATCTGATGCTCCATTCAGAACCTCCACCAGCACCACAGCAAAATAAATCCTGGACGTTGTCTTACCCTCACGACATAGTTGAATCGCCTGGAATCCAGGATAGCACTGGAGAAGTCAAGCCGGTTGAAGGCTTCTCCCAAGGTGCAGTAACCATGGCGCTGAAAAGAAAAAACACTCTGGGTCACGTTTTGGCAGCCTTGAGTCCAAACAGCACCAGGTAGACATGACCCAGGGCAACTCAATTTAGCAAGCTGACGGGTACAAACCATGGGAGCAGCTCACAGCTGGAGGAGGCAGGCCTGGCTCCCGCTGAGCTGCACTTAGTGACATCAAGAGTGGGCATGGCCCAGTGTAGATTATGGTAGTTGCCCAACAGTGACCCAAGCTCTGCTCAAGACCCATGAACTTATGTGTGAGAATGAGCCATACATTCCTGGGTTCAATATATAGTGTGAGTTCAGAGCAGTCTCGTACAGCCGCTTCTCTCTTGAGTGCAAGCAAGCCGTTGTGATGAATTCCAATGATTTTCCATGTTAGGACTGTACTGGGTGAAAGCCAAGAACAGTATTATGGCTTGGCCTGCAAATGGCTGTTTTTTTTAAATGAGGGAAGCAAACAAGTCATATTTTAAACACATGTACAAAGCCTTGTACATCAAGCCCTGGATTCCTGATAGGGGCTTAAAATCATTACTGAAATTCCAACCACAAGCCAGATCTTCCACTTATCTCTTAAGAGCTTCTGCTGATTTATATCAACACAGGATCTTCCACCGCTTGTAAAAATCAGTAGAAAAGAGAACAAAGAACATATAGAGGCACTCACCTCTTTCGTGCTTCCCTTGTGAACATAGATCCACTTCTCCTGGTGGAAATCTGTTAGAACAAAGACATTTTGCTCAGTTAATCTTCCATCTCAGAGAGCTGTATTTCTGTTCTGCTCATAACATCCACTGTCTTTTAGTACAAATTAAGTTATTTTGTTTACACCACCACACTTAAAACCAAATCTAGCAACTTGCTGAGCTGCTTGGTTTCTATACAGCTTCGAGACTGTAGCCCTAACACTTAAAAAAGGGCTTCTGTTTCATTGACACAGCTCAAGACCGTAAATGTTTAATCTGCCAGCCACAGATGTACCATAGCGCCTCCTCTTCTTTGGTCCCAGACAGTAAGTGTGGCTGACAGCCAGGTTTTGTTGTTATTGATTTTATTAACTATTTATTACCTTCATTACAGGCTTGGGATTGTATGTCAAATTTGAAGTTGAGCAAAAATGTCATGAGACACCAGGCATGTAAAAGAGAGAGCTTTTAGCAATGAGGTCAGACTCAGAGAAGCATGCTTATACTTGCAGCTAATTTGCTAAAAAAGAAAAAACTATGTGGGACCAAAATTTTCCTATTTCTAATGCCCCTCCCTTCCCTCAGAATGGGAGCTGTCGCATCCAATACCCAAAATAACTTCCCAATACCGAGCACACACTGCTAACTCTGTTTGCAGAAGAGCCTGTACTATAAGCAGTTATGCTGCTCAATCCTTCTCCCACTCCGTTTTCACATGGGCTTTTGACCTTACTTCCACCACACACTGACAATTTAACAGCTAGTATAAAATAAATTCTCCTCCCCATCCTGCTGGACTCCTTTCCATAAAGAAAATATTGAGCTTCTAGAGCAACCTGTAAATTAATGAACTGAGGCTATGGAATGTACTCCTGCCTGGCACTGTAAGTCTAAGGCCAGACCCAGTCTCAGTTACAAGCATACTGACCCTGCATCAAGCCCTTTTCAATGGTAGGTCAAGGCAGAATCGAGTCAAAAACTCTCATGGTAACAGTTGTTTGTTCAGAAAACTGAATTCGCTGAGGGGCCAACTTTTGGCAACAGTTTCCAAAATCCTGGGGGGCGCACAAGGAGTTAATAGCACTGTGGGAATTGCAACTCATTTCCTCTGGGTATGTTTACATTTGTAGCCTTCACATGTTACTCCAGTACCTATCTTGCAATCAGCCCAGCGCAGACCTTCCAGTCCCTGCAGGCTCCCTTGGGTCCTCCTCCAGTGCCCCATCTGAGACCCCGGCTGCTCGCTGTTCGTACAGAAAGATTTCAAGCCTTCTATTGTTTTGAGCAAGCTGAAATCTTATTTCATTTTTCATGCACTCCGCACACAGAGATAGGATCAAAGCTTACATTCAGGCTTGTAGCCTCCAGTAATGTAGATTAGTGCTCAACATGCATATGGAAGAAAGAATAAATTTAGCTTGTTGTGCACAAGGAAGTCTACAGGGGGAAAAAACTGGAACTGGTTCATTTGAATGTACCATAGGAAAAAATTACCCTCCTGACAAACAAATGACAGAAATCTGAACACAACAAGCACAACTCCTCAGAACAGGGATTACTAACGGGGGCATAAATCTTCACGTTAAACTGTATCCAAGTTCTCTACTTAGGTCAAACATGGGCGCAAAGCCCTTAAAAACTCTAGAAGGCTCTTCATGCACTGTGCAAAAAACATAAATGTGAAGCATTTTCCATTCTTCTGCAGCAACTTTTGTTTAAAAAGAAGTCCAAAAAGATGTCTTACATTGAGTCTTGGCTTTGTTATTCAGCAGGTCTTTTTTTCTCTTCTTGGCAGCAACATCATAGTTTATGCTGTTGAAGAGATTCTCTTTGTTGTGATCATCTTTTTTACAAAAGCTGTGAATGACACAAAGCAAGGATTCTGTTTATTTCTGCAGTCTGTTGAACACTATGTTTCCTGCAAGGAGAGAAAACACAGGTTTTTATTGTGGTCTCCAAAGCTGCCTCCTTGCAGGCTGTCCTTGAGATTTAGTCTGCACACAGTTTTAGCATCCAGTAAAGGTATTTTTAAAGGAACCTCTGATGCCTCATCTCTGGGCTAGCCAAGATACCCATGACAGGAGCAGGTAACACAGATTGCACAGTGCTGGGACACTACTGAGAAACGTTTTTTTCCACTCTTTAACCTGTTTCTATCCTTAAGTAACACTATATCCTCCTAGTGTAGGTAGCAGATTGCTCTGAGCCAGACTGCTATGGAAGGACATATTTAGACATTCCTGAGGACATATATATGCACTCAAAATATTTATTAACAAGAGTTCCTACAAAATACTATTTCAGTCTTACAGGAAGAGCTTAGCTGAAGTTCAGACTTATCTGATGGTTTTCCAGACCCCTCACAGTAGTGACTAGACAAGTTAACAGCTAGGATCTCTTGTCCAAGACTGCCCATTGTCTGCTTCTGCTGGAGCTCTGCTGTAACTGTATTATTAGTGAAGGGAGCTATAACCCCTTATTTCCTTCAAGGGCAATGAAAGGCTATCTCTGAAGAGGCTGTGCATCAACATTCCCATATTCTGCAGACCTGCAAATCAGGAGATCCAAGCCACAACGCGAAACTGAGAAACCCCTGGGCAGCCACAGCACTGCTGCAGAGATCCCTGGGGGTGGCAGGGGCACCCAGCAGGGGCTCTCAGCAGAGGCCCCAGCACACAGCCTCCTGCCCAGAGCTGCAGGATGCCTTGGGGTGCCAGGGAGAAGACAGGCCATGCATCCAATAGAACAAAACACAGATGCCCCCACTGCTCTAGCATCACAAGGGATGAATGTGGCTGTCTGCAGGCCTAAAGTCAAGGAAGGGTCTCAGACACTTCACTGCACCTCTCAGATGCTGTGACTCAGACAGCCCTGGAGCTCTGATAGGTGCCAAAACACACTGCTGCTTGCTGCCCTGGGCGAGCTTCCTCTGCCACGAGGACCCTTACACAGCCAGGAGGCTTCCTGTACAGGCCATGTGTTTACACTGCTTAGTCTCAAACAAAATCCAAACACAAGCACCATACCAAACACGCCTGATAGCTATTCAGCAGAGTCTCCTGCAAAGGAATGAAACCTGTGGGACAAGGCTTCTTGTTTCCTCTGTTCACTGGCTGCCTGCACAGTCACACCACCAGCATGTGCAAAAGTCAAGTGACCAAGTCAGAGTTTCAGCCCCAGGAGGAACCCAGATCCCCTCTGACATGATCCAGATGGGTGTTCTGGTTTGGCACCTGCACATGGCCCCAGAGGTGGAAGAAATCTCTCCCAGCTTCAGAATACCATGACCCTTGGCTCCCCTTTCGTACTCCACATCCCCTTTGCAGGGCATCTGAACTGTGGAGAAGGCACCACTGCTCTGGGCTCCACCACAACACTGTGGAAGGGGAAGAGCAGCAGCATTGCAGGTGGACAATACTCACTGAAAACACAGTTTGGGGAACCTGACACTTTTTCCAGCTGCAGCTTGCTCAGAACCACCTAAACCTGAGAGCAGAACATCTCAGCTGCTCATGTACCCCATTCATGCTGCTTTCTGTAGGGGGGACCAAAACCTGAGAACAGAATATGGCAGCAAGGAAGAAGCTGTTTTGGGATATCCAAGCTCATGTTTTATCATGGTTGCACAAAATCAATTGGGGGTCAGGTTAACATGCCCCATGCAGTGGCGGAATCTGAGCCTAAGAGCACAAGATGGATCTGCTTTAAATCTCACATGTCAACAGCACACCCTTGCCTGTTGACTTCCTACTGAACGACTCTGTAATCTGAAACCACCATAACAGCAGCAGAGGACAAACTCCAGCATGGGAGGCGGATTATTTCCTTGTTTATGTACTGCTAGGTTTCCACACACTTTTCCAGGGCGTCTTGACAGGTTGAACACTTGGGTGCCTGGACCTGGCAGCGCACGGACCTCAGCCTGGGGCCAATATGTCACCTCCTTGCTTTTAAATGGGAAAAGGGATGTATAAACCCGTGCTAAACTCAGTATTCCCAATACACTACCATCAGCCAGACATTTTTCTACCTATTTACAAATTAAAAACCTAAACTTGATTTTTACTTATAGCTTGCATGAAAGAAAGCAGGAGATACCTGCTACATAAACCTCCTTGCACAATAACATCTCAGCAGTGCCTCACAGCAAATCCCTGCTTACTCCAAGTCCCTTTGTCATGGGCATTCCTGACTCATTCCTAGGCCCGGTGGCAGCAACCCCAACCCTGGCAGCACACAGCTGAGGAGAAGATGCAGCTCTGCGAGAAAAGTTTGGTTTTGACAGGAGCGATCTGGCCCGAGCCCACGACACCCACGCGCTACAAAAGCTTCCTGCCCGCACCATCTTGGGGGTTTGTTGATGTTTTGCAGTCAGATTAGTCAAGCAGTACGTAAGGTACATTACTCATGGCCTGGGGAGGATTTATTGCCTCAGACACATCATCCTTCCGAGCCCGAGACCGGGAAGCCCCAAGCAAGGTTGTTTTGGGGGGGCAAGGGGGGTGGCAGCCACCCCCAGAAGACGCCCGGCGATGCTTCCCGGGGGCACTGCCCTCTGGCCGCTGGGCAGGTGAATGTTTCATCTTTACATCGATTTTTCGTCACACTCCACAGCCGTAAGGACGGCCCAGCCGCCTGGGGAGGAACAGCCTCCACAGGGACGTGGAGACCCCGCCGGGGGCTGAATGACCCCCGTTCGGGGCTTCCTTTGGGTCCGGAGGGGCCGTCGAACCCTTCTGCCGGCAGGGCCGGGGTCACCCACACAACGACCCCGCTCCGCCGACAGCGGGGCGTCCCCGGAGCCGGCCCGGGCACGGGGCCCCGTCTGCCCCTCACAGCTCCCCCCGCCCCCGGCACCGCGCCCCCTGGCGGCGCCGCCGGGCAGCGGGGCCTGACCGAGCCGCCGCCGGTACCTGCTGATGTCGCCCCC